>PVIR01001526.1:64239-121761 GCA_004026965.1 Petromus typicus | reverse complement strand
TTTTTTTTTTTTAGTTTTTTGAGATGAGATCTTGTTTTATAGTTCAGGCTGGCCTTGAACTCACTAGGTAGCTAGGCTGGCCCTGAACTCAGAGCAATCCTCCTGCCTCTGCCTTCTAAGTGCTGGGATTACAGGCATGAACCGCCACGCCCACCCTTGGTTGATTTCTTGATAGCAGCCATTCTTTCTGGAGTGAGATGGAATCTCAGTGTTTTCATCTGCATCTCTCGAATGATCAGTAATGTTGAACATTTTGTCATTTTTTTTTGCTTCTTTTACTTTTTCATTTGAAAAATTCTGTTCATTTCAGATGCCCACTTTTGAACTGGATCTTTAAATTTGATTTTTTAAAGTTCTTTATGTACTCCAGATATTAGGTCTTTGTTGGAAGAATAGTTGGTAAAATTTTTTCCCACACTGTAGGTTGTCTTCGCTCTGTTGGTGGTTTCTCTTGCTGTGCAGGTTTTTAATAAAATGAGACCCCAGTTGTTGATTCCTTCTGCTAGTTCCTGTTCTAATTAACTTGTTTGTAGTGTCTTTCCCTATGTCAGTGTCCTCAAGAGTTCTATCTAACCTATCTTCCAGTAGATTCAGTATTTCTGTTTTAATCTTTAATATTTAGTACTTCAATTTCAGTTTAGTGCACAGTAAAAGATGTAGGTCTAGTTTTAATCTTTGGCAGGTTGAAACCTAGTTTTTCCAGCACCATTTACTAAAAGGCTATCTTTCCTCCATGGAAAGTGTTTGGCTCCTTTGTCAAAGGAGGTGGCTTAGTGTATCTGGAATTTTTTCTGTGTCTTTTGCTAGACTTAATCGCCAGTTTCAGTAGAGTAGCTAGATAGAAGAGCAACATTCAAAAATCAGTAGCTTCCCCATACATGAGTAATAGACTCACTGAGAAAGAAATTTGGGGAAAGAATTCCTTTTACAATAGCATCCCCCCCAAAATGAAATGTCTAGAAATCAGTGTAACAAAGGAAGTGAAAGACCTCTATTCTGAAAAATTATAGCACTCTAATAAAGGAGATCGAAGAGAATATCTGAATCTGGAAAGATATTCCTTGATCCCAGATGAGAAGAGCCAATATTATCAAATGTCAATACTTCTAAAATTGCTATATAGATCCAATGCAATCCCAATTGAAGTCCCAACAGTATACTATACAGAACTAGAGAAAATAATCCAAACATTCATCTGGAACCAAAAGAGATCTAGAACAGCAAAAGCAATTCTAGGCAACAAAGACATGGCAAAGACAATCCCCAACTTACACCCGTACAAAGCCACTGAGATAAAAACATCATGGTACTGGAAAAGTAACAAACTTGAGGGTCAGTGTACATTACATCTTACTAAAAATGCTACAGAAAAATAAAGAAATATTAAAGAGGAGTTTTGAGTTCTAAAGTGATGGGCAGAGCAAGCTGCGGTGGGTGAGAAGGTGGCCACCTGGGAGCTGGCTAAGTGCACCTGCCTGGTGTGTCCCTGGCACAGCCACAGCTGTCCCTGGTGTGACAGTCCGCAGACCTGCCTGTGTGACCGCAGAAGTGAGTCCAGGGCTTGCACTGGCTGCCAGGCACTTCCATGGAGAGTGCAGGGAAGCGTGAGTGCTTTCTCTCTCACACTTACCGGTGTCGTTTTGTGGTTGTGCCTCACGTCCAGGTCTTACCTGGACATGTCCAAGGTGATCATCTTCAGCTACCTCTTCTGGTTTGTCCTCACTATCATCTTCATCACGGGCACCACCAGGATCAGCATTTTCTGCATGGGCTACTTGGTGGCCTGCTTCTACTTCCTGCTCTTTGGGGGTGACCTGCTGCTGAAGCCCATCAAGAGCATCCTGCGCTACTGGGACTGGCTGATCGCCTACAACGTCTTCGTTATCACCATGAAGAACATCCTGTCGGTAGGTGCTGCCTCTCACTGCTACGGGCTCTGTGCCAGATCGGACTGGGCACGGGGTGCTTAGTAAAAGCCTCTCACCTCTCACATGACTCTGTCCAATTTAGAGCTGCAAATTCAGGATTCAAATGATGGCTTAGGGCTCTGTTTTGCCACATGAAGCGGTACTTTTGTGCATTTCTACCATTTTCAGGTCACAGGATGAAAAAACATGTACTCACAAGAATCAATTCTACAGTGTCCTTCATTAATCAAAACCCCTCCCTGGGGCTGGGGGTTTAGCTCAGTGGTTCTGGCACTTGTCTTGCAAGCACAAGGTCCTAGGTTCCATCCTCGGTAACCACACAAAACACTGCCGGGTGTGGTGAGTCACACCCCCAGCAATCAGTACCACACACCACAATGCCAAGCATGGTGGCTCACACGTGTAATCCCAGTACTCAGGAGGCAGAGGCAGGAGGATTGCTGAGTTCGAGGCTGAGTTCAGGACCAACCTGAACTACAAAGCGAGACCCTGTCTCAAAAAACTAAAAAAAAACAAACCTCCTTCACCCATAGGTATCTGAAGTGGCCCTTTAGTGAGCTGGGCCAGAGTTAGTGAATCTTCAAAGTTATGTCAGATTCACAAAAGAGTGATGCGCACGCCTGTAATCCCAGCTACATGAGAGGCTGAGGCAGGGGAACCACCAGTGCAAGGCCAGCACAGACCACTTAGCAAGATTCCGGCTCAGTGTAAACTAAGGGCTGAGGACGTGTCTCAGTGGTAGTGCTTGTCCGGGGTTGATTCCCGCTTTTTTCTACTGAAAAGAAAACAGAAAGCAGAAAGCAACTCCTACCTAGAAGGACTGAGGGTGTGTAAAGCGAGTCCCCGGCGCGCGGTGGGGAGGGGGGTGGGTGGAGCTGGCTGCCAGTGCACAAGGGTCTGTGCCTCCGGAGCTGTGGATGGCACAGAAGGGTGCGGCCGCTCGGCAGCCTCGGAGCAGAGCACGGGCTGGGATGTGGCGGAGACGGGACTGGGGATGACGTGCATCGCCTTTGTGCTGTTACCAGCCAAGGCCTGGCCTAGTGAGCGTTCTGGCCACGAGGACCCCCGAGGTCAGCAGCTTCCAGATGCTGCAGGAGCAAATGCCGCCTGGGGACAGCTGTGTAGACCAGTGCAAACCTCGCCTCACAGGCTTGTTCTGCCGTGTGCTGCTCTGTCCAGGGGCCTCACAGAGTGAGTTTGTGCAGCTGCCAGACCTGAGCCTTCCTCACTTTCTAGCTGACAGTCACAGTGACCTTCAGAACGCACTGTGACCGCACTGCCATCGGTCTACACCTGGAGCAGTGCTGAAAGTGTTACAGAGCGGGAGCAGAGGGTTGGAGGTCTTGCTATCTCATTCTTAGTTTTACTTTAAAAAAGGTTTTATTAGTACGTGTTGTAGCACGTAAAGATTCCATTCATGCGGAGGACAGCGCAGTGCGGAACATACCGTCAGGCCTTCCCCCTTCCCTCCCTGTGACCACCCAACTTGCCGGTGCCTTGCCCTGTGCCTGTGCCGAAGCGCTGTCTCCTGGTGTTACAGTGTTAGGAGAGGGGAATCAGGCACAAGCATAAGTATCGCCTAACTTCTCTTCTGTGACAGGTGAGTCCTTTCGTTCTAAAGCTGGTCTCAAGTCCAGGAGCCTACTACTGGAGGCTGCCGCCTGCCCGCCCTCTCACCGCCCGCCCACCCTCCGTCCGTCCGTCCATTCTGTAGACTGTTCTGGCTGAGCAGTTTCTGGTGTTAAAGAAGAGCGAGCGATAAAGCACGCTTAGGTTTCATCCTTAAGGAACTCAATTACTAAAGGGAAGACACACCCACGTGTAAAAAGTGACAATGATCGTGATCACACTAGAGGGAAACCAAAAAGAAAAAGGGGGCAGGGAATGGGTGGGGGAGGGAGGGTAAGGCACCAGTGTCTCCCTTAGATAAGGTGAGCAGAAGCTTCCTGGACGCAGCACTACCTAAACTCATGACACTAGAGTAGTGACTGGATGTCCAGGGAGACAGACGGTGGAGCCCCATCATGTGGAGAAGGAAACAAGCAGCAAACAGGATGGAAGACGGTTTGGGAACCGTATTCACAGGGCTCAGCGGCCTGTGCTGGCTAACCTGCCACCAGGGGAGCAAACCCTGATAGCGTCCTCCTCGCGCGGCCCTGGGTGTCCGCACAGCTCGGCCCCTTTCATGCCTGCACAGGTCCCTGTTCACTGGGAACCACGGGCTTTGTACTTATCACAGCTAGAACCAGAAATCCAGCGTGCAAGAAAGCCACACGCATCAGTGCAAAGGCTCCCTGACCCAGGATTCTCTCTGCAAGTCTCGGACCCTCCGGTCTCTGTGGGGTCCCCTGGCCGGGGGGTCAGGACCTCACGGACCCCCAATGCTCACCTCCATGTTACAGTGGCATGGGGCTACACGCGGCCTGCCCTCGTGTCCAGATCACGTACACAGTGTTCTTACTGCATAGGGAGTGTGACAAGGAGAGATCGGTGCCTACCCCGCACAGATGCAGCTTTTAGAGACTTCTTTTTGAGGCCGGCTGAATCCCAGGTGCAGACCTGCAAAAGAGGAGGCTGCCCTGTTTGCCTCTGTTCTCAGAGTGGTGGCCGCCGCTGTCTGGGGCGCTGCCCTGGGTGTGCCTCTGGGCTGTAGGAGAGTATTCCAAAAATCCTAACTTGCACACATGCGTTGCAGAGTGGAGCCTTCGTCCTGAGTGGTGCCGTGATTTCCTCTTTGAGAACTGAGGTCCCCAAGCACAGCTGCTTCGCTGAGGCCCTCGCTCTCCTCTGGGACCTCACTTCCCAGCCCTCACATTGTCCCCAGCAGAGCCAGCACACGGTCACACAGTGACTTCCGGGCGGGTCCCCTGTGTCCTGCCCTCTGCACTGTCACATCACACTTGTGCTCTGGGTACGGAGCAGACAAACCCACGTCCCCGTTTGTTTTCCAGATTGGTGCATGTGGATACATCGGGACGCTGGTCAAGAACAGCTGCTGGCTGATCCAGGCCTTCAGCCTGGCCTGCACTGTCAAAGGCTACACGATGCGTAAGTGGAGAGGCACGTGGGGTCGTTCTGTGTCAGGCCTGGGTTCCAGCAGTAAGAGGAGAGATCAGAGGGGCACCAAGGCCATCCCTTTACGAGGCAGCAGAGCTGCTGTGTGGCGAGGACACCTCATCTGTGACACAGGAGGACCCTTCTCCAGACACCACTGATCATTTTCCAGAACCTTCCTCACCCCAGGGCCTAAGGCTGGGTAGTGCTGTAGCCACTCTGCTGTGTGAGTTGGACTCACTCAGAGCTCCCGTCAGAACCCAGGGTCCCTCAGGGCTCTCTCTCCCACATACTGGAGACAGTGGAGATCCAAGACCCTGCATAGATGAAGGGACAGAGCCCAGCACGGAGTCACTGTGCTTGCTATGGGGACCCTACTGTGGCTTCATAGTGCTTCCTGTGCTCCCCGTGGTAGACACTGTCCGCCACACCAGCCACCTGGTGTGCAGCGTCCCGGTGTGGGCACGTCCAGTAGAGTGGGCGCTCATCCTCTGTTGCAGGGCCGCTGTGTCTCATGGCCCTTTGGGTCCCCTCGGAGGGCTGCTCGCTCAGGGCCTCCATGTGGAGAGCCTCGCGAGTGGCCGGTTGGCTGCAGGGACCCCCGTGATACTGGACACATGGGTGGCCCCACTTGTAAGTAATGCTGGGCCACCTGCCCTGCCGCAGGTGTCTTAAAACATCCCGGGAAGGGGTGCTCACGTCAGTGCCCCTCACCCCACCCCACAGCTTCCGACGATGCATCCTGCAAGCTGCCCAGCGGAGAAGCAGGCATCATCTGGGACAGCATCTGCTTCGCCTTCCTCTTGCTTCAGCGCAGGGTGTTCATGAGCTACTACTTCCTGCATGTCGTGGCTGACATCAAAGCGTCCCAGATCCTGGCATCCAGGTGGGTGGGGCCAGGAAACTGGAAATCCTGTGGGAGCTCGCTTGAGCTCGGCCAGGGGCAGAGTCAGGATTAAGAAATCGCTTCCGGGAGACCATTCCAAGGAGCCTGGCACCAGGCCCATAAGACTTCACACAGTTGGTGATGAAGTCCGCTCTCTAGGGATGCAGAGCCCGGGACGTACCAGAAGCAGCTCCTTTGGCCCCTGCGAAGACCCTGGCACAGCCATAGGGAGCTGCCTCAGCCTGTCAGTCCTCACTTGCCCTGCCTTAGGAAGAAAGTCTGACGGCTGGTGCTCCTGAAGCACTCTCTGCAGCTCGGTCACAGGCGTGCGAGGCATCCACGGGCCTGGGGCTCCACAAGGACGGCACCTTCTCACTGTGTCCACTCGTGCTGGGAAGAGCGAGAGGCCTCTCGGGAAACTGTGTGTGTTTTTCTCTTTTCAGATTGAACACAGGGTCTTTATACTGAGCTGCAGCCTCAGCTCTCTGACTTTTTGAGACAGGACTGTGCTAAGTCCTCAAGTTACTCACACTGGGCCCAGATGTGCAATCCTTCTGTCTCAGCCTCTCAGACTGCTGGAGATCATAGGTCTACGTCACCACACCCAATTCCCTGGGCCATTTTTAAAATTGATTTTATTGGTACATTTTATATATACATTATGATCATAATCAACATAGAGAGTTTGTACCAGTACATGACACTTTTTTTTTTTGAGACAGGGTCTCGCTTTGTAGTTCAGGCTGGCCCTGAGCTCAGCCTCAAACTCACATCACAGCAATCCTCCTGCCTCTGCCTCCCGAGTGCTGGGATGACAGGCGTGAGCCACCATGCCCGGCACTGTGGTATGTGGTACTGGTTGCTGCTGGGCGTGAGTCTCCACTCCCAGTAGTGTATGTGGTTACTGGGATCAAACCCAGGTCCTTGCGCTTGCAAGACAGGCACCAGAACCACTGAGCTAAATCCCCAGCCCTGACACATTTTAATTCTATTTTTTCCCATTCCCCGCCCTCCCTACAACCCCCTGCCCGCTATATGCATGAGCTTTTTTTCCTTTTTTTTTAACCATCAAGTTTTTTCTTTTCTTTCTTTAGTTACCCCAACCCTCCTTTTCCCTTTGCCTTTTGATCATCTTTTTCCTATTTTACAATACCTATCGTGCATTCTAGAACTCATTTACACCTTCAGTTTTTCACACCAGAGAAATGATATGGTATTTACACATCTGTGTCCTATTTATTTCACTTATGAATATGTTCTCAAGATATAGCCATTTTAATATAAATGAGTCAAATATCGTTCTTTATGCCAGAGTAACACTGCATTTCATTAAAACCCCACATCTTCTTTATCTGGGATCAGAGATCCTTGCCTTACCCCAGCCCTGATCTTGACTCCACTGCCGCAGGCGTGAGACTTTTGGCATATGGATCTCAGGGTCTCATTTCACATAGTAGCAAGTGCGAGGGTTGGAGGCCCCCAAGGCACCAGCCCTGAGGTCTGTGGGTGGGGGGCAACCACAGAGCCTAGACAGGGAGAAGAGGTGGGAGCCCCAGGTGCCCAGGACAGGCCTGTCCCACTGTACGGGTGGGAGCCAGACTGTGCCCAGAAGTGCAGGAGGCCGGGGTGCTGCCAGAGGCAAGGTCAGCAGGAGCCGAGCACATAAGCCATAAGCACACGTGGGCTGGACCCGTGCTGGGCACAGGGCGGCATGTTCAGGCGTGCGGAAGCTTGGCACACACCCTACTGCAAGGACAGGCTCTCTGCGGGGACAGGGACGGGGGTGTGCGAGAGGGGTCTGGAGGCGACTTCGGGCTGTGGAGAGCGAGAGGGACAGAAGGCGTGCGGGAGAGAGCCAAAGAGACGAGAGGCAGAGTCCTGAGGTGGGCGGCCTCGGCCCCAGGTCCCGAGGAGCCGGTGCTCGGCCCCAGCCTCCGAGGAGCCAGGCTGCACGCTCCCTCCCTGCCGCGCACCGAGGAGTAGCTCAGTCTTCCCCGTCTCACACTGATGAGGTCAGGGCGTGACCCACTTGAGACTAACTGGGATGTTTCAGGGACATGTTTGAAGAGACTCCTGGGCTTTCGTGTCCCCACGCTGGCCCGGGCAGCACTCCCTTTCATGCACAGGAAGGGGCTCCAAGGGCTGGCGTCTTCCGGCTGGGATCCATGACTGAGGGCCCCGTGTCCTAACTCAGCATCGCTTCCGGGAAGGTGAGCGTGACCAAGGCACTAACCTGTCTGCGCCTCCAATCTTCCTGCAGAGGGGCCGAGCTTTTCCAGGCCACCATTGTGAAGGCCGTGAGAGCAAGAATCGAGGAGGAAAAGAAGTCCATGGACCAGCTGAAGAGACAGTAAGGACTCTGCTGTCCGCCCCCACCCTTTCTGTCACACCCACAGCACCACTTGAGCTCTGAGGTGGCGCTGCCGCTGGCCCCACCCTGAATTTGGGGGCAGCTTTGCAAGGCTGCTGCAGGGCAGGGGAAGGGCCAGTCCTGGTTCAGGCGAACTTGGGAGCCATCGTGGTTACCTCAGTGCTTTGAATGTCAGGTTCCTGCCCTGAAGTTAGACCTTGCAGTCGGGTTCAGGATTCTTGGTAAGGCCAGCTGAGTACAGGATGGTGTCCCCAAGTCTGAGCACTGGAGCAAGGGCTCACAGGTCCGTGGGTTCAAGGGGAGACAGGGGCCCCACTTGGAAGCATTCCTGGCAGTAATATAGTCCAGTCTCCAGGAAAGGGCCGCTCCCCTCTGATGCTAGAGGCCTGCACCCCACAGCCCAGGCTCGGTCTTGTGTACATCACAGAGTGCTGCCCACTGTGCCAGTCTGCACAGGTCAGGGACAGAGTGAGCACTCAGGAGAGCCATGCGTACTGCCAAGGAGGGTTCTCTAGAGAGCAGAATTGCCAAAGACCTGTGACACTTCTGTGCTGGGATCAGGTTTAACAACTGATGGCTATACAGTTAAAAACTGGAAGATTACTCCAAGAAAGTGGTGATGCTCCATGAACCCAGCAGTAAGAAGGTTCCTGAATTTGGGAGAAACCTTTACTGTGTCTTAGCCTTTTGTACTGGCTTTCTCCCTTCAAGCAGAAACATTTCCTGTTACACATTAGGCTCTGCCACGGGATAGCTATTCTCCCTAACATATAAGTTATATATAAAAAGATATATATACAGTGCAAAAATATGCATATAATAAATACAGTGCAAATGTGGTATGGCATGCCTGTTATTTCAAGGTAGCTATCTAAATCAGGTCTACAGGAATAAGAAATTTGGACCACGTTTAGAATGAGAAGTTTCTCACTTCCCTCATGAGCTCTGTATTATAACTCACTTCGCTGATTCCCTGCTTGTGTAAGAGCGTCAGCCTGGGTCAGTGAAGGACTTCAGTTCTGAGGACGCTGTGCTCAGGACACGTGTCAGGAATTGCACACTAGCCCTCCCTGTGCTGCATCTGTGAGATGTGGAAGGTGAGGAGATATATCACTAATAAGCGACCCTTGTATCACCCTCCCTAAGTACTTCTAAGTAAAGTGATAGCTTTGTCTAGGATTTCAGATGCACATATAAGCATGAGGTCCGAGTATCGACGTGGGAAGGTACGTGTGCATCACAGTGTTACCCTCGTGGCTTTGTGTCACAGGATGGATCGCATCAAGGCCAGGCAGCAGAAGTACAAAAAGGGTAAGGAGAGGATGCTGAGCTTGACCCAGGAGTCGGGGGAAGGCCAGGACACCAAGAAGCTCTCTGAAGAAGATGACGAAAGTATGTTGACATTTTCTTCCTACTCAAATGCCTTGATGTTGAGTGGCAGTGTGATGTTGGACAGGGCTGTAGGGCTGCATTACTTCTCATTCTGCAGATAGCCTCCATGGGTATTTTTAACTCAGGCAGTCGTACTTTTCCGTTTTGAATGAGATGAGTTTTTTTCATAAAGTACATATTTGATGAATGAATGGATTTAAAAGTACGCTTTGGGAAGATGCCTGAAATGAACACATAGTCTAGCTTTGTCTCAAAGACATCTGCTTATGAAGAAAATTGGCATGATTTTGATTACTTTGTTCTTTTAGGGAAGGTATTTCCAATATGCCATCTTTGATTTCTATCAATTTTATATGAAAATTAAATGTTCATGCATTATTTTATGTGGCACTTGAATATTGATAGTTAAAATGTCAGTTATTGCCTGTTCCAATAAAATTTAATATAACAATTATATATATCTATAGATTTATTATATCCAGTTGAAATTTCAAAGCCTCTTATAGAACTGTGCATGCTTTTCTATTTGAAAGGAGTAGAGAAACAACACATGATAATTTTCTAGTGCAGAGTCACTGTTTGTCACTAGTAAAGCTGTATTTTTCAACCACTCATTAATCACAAGAAAAAGTTCACGTTATTGTAATTAATGTATTTTTACAAATTATGTGCCACTGAATGGTCTTATTAAATTTAAGTAGGTCTTTCTGTTAATTTAAAGGAAACTTCCATGCAAGATTCATTTTGACTCTTTTTTCTTATATTTCTGTATAAGCCCCAGTTCCTAGGAAGAAAGTGAAAATAAAGCATAGAGTTACAGAACGGTCTGCGTTTAGCCTGAACCAGCTGTCTGTTAGCACCATATGCTTTCAGAGTGTGTAGAATTCCTTTTCCTGACCTCCGATAGACTTTTGCAGTTTACCTATATTTGACAATTGAGTTGTTAAAGCGTGGTTTTCAGAACATGTTTGCTCACTTTATGAGAATTAATATTTGGACGTATTTCATTTTAGGAGAAGCAGACAAACAGAAAGCCAAGGGCAAAAAAAAGCAGTGGTGGCGGCCTTGGGTCGATCATGCTTCCAGTAGGTTCTCTCGATCCTCTTCGATCTCACCAACTAACCCTTATATCCTTGACCAGAATCAGGCTCCCCATGACCTGTGTGTCCCATGCACAGTTTGGCCCTTGTGACTTGATAGGGGGTGATGTGTAGGACAGTTGCCATGCCAGTTCGACAGCCCTCAGTCAGCTCCCGCACGGAAGCCGTGTTAGCCGTGAGGCAGTCACAGGGCCAGCAGATTTTCACAAAGAGAATTGATTCTGAATGACCCCAAGCTGAGGCAGAGCTCTGCTGGTCCTTGTTTTATAGTTAAAGCCTCTTATTACAAATGACTGTAGGGTGAGGGATGTAGCTCAGTGGTGCCGCACCTGCCTGGCAAATGTAAGATCCTGCGCCAATCTGCAGTACCAGGAAAAAATGACTCTAGCCTCCTCTCAAATTCTAATTCAAGGATACGTTCAAGCCTCTGTTGCCCCAGGAGGCGATGACCCTCATTCCTAGACTATGATTTTATTTACACTTGAGGGGTTTTCGCAAGTATGTTCAGTATAAGGAGGAGGGGAAACTTTAAATGATTTACCTTCCCCGTTAGCTTCCTGTCCCATCTCAAATGGCTCCAAAACCACACACTCAAATACCCATGCCAGACGTGTGCCAGACAATAAATATAAAAATGAGAAAAGTGGGGCATGATAGCCTCATGGCATGTAGAGCAAGTAAGGAATTGTGGAAATGCTGGCTGTGTTGGTTGTGCCGACAGAGCCTGTGGCCGGTGGCCCTACAGTGCAATGACCAGTTTCAGCCTGGCCCTCGCTCAGTGTTAGGAGCCTGGAGAACCGCTGTGTCACAGTGGCTCGAGCGTCTTCAGTCTTCTCTGTCTCACGCCCACACTGGTGAGTCTAAGCAGGTAAAAGTGCACACAGCACACAGTGCTGGGAGAGCCCCTACCGGTAGGAGTTTCCAAGTCGGTAGAAAATCAAGTAAATCCATATTCTTTCCTACATCTAATTCTTAGTGTTGCATACATCTGGTATTGGCCTCTCTCAACCTAGCAGTCATTTTCTAAAAATTGGCAAGCTAGTTTAATGAGGCGATGTGTGAAATTTGCTCCCTATTTCTGGAGGCAATTATATTTGACCCTCACTGCCAAATTTCAGCAGTGTTGCAAATTATAGTGAGGTATAAAGAGTCCCAAAATGAGAGTCCAGTAGGCTTGGACTGGACTGCAGAGCTGCAGAGCTGATCTGACACAGCCGAGTTAATTTACAACAAAGAAAGATAAGGACACCTCGTCTTTCAGGGGTTGGCAGGTTTGTCCAACTGACAACCTGACAAGGCGGAGTCCTGGGTGCTATTTCTATCAAGTCACAAGTAAACTGTGCCGATACCTTCCTTTTGTTTAAAAGCCCTTGCTAGTTTAGAGAGACCTATCCACTTCAGAGCCCTGTCGTATTGAATGTTCTGTCCCTTTTGCTGGGGCAAAGTCCCACTGGGATCACTGCGGTTGTCTTTCCTTTCTGTCTAAGCCCTGCGTTTTCGAAGGAGCTGGATATGGTCTTTGATAATCATCTTACTAGTGGTAACGATTCAAAGAACATCCTGTGAAGGTTATGGTGTTAGATTGTCCACATTCATTTCACCCTCATTATATCAACTTCTTGATTACTGGTTTTAAACTAAATGTGCCTTGTCACACTACCACACGGGGCAATGATGCAGGGATGGGTGTCATTCATGGTTTGGAATACTATTTTGACTGTAACGTTAAATTTTTCCGCAAAGCATATTTTCTCTCACAAGCTTGAGAGGAAGAAAAAGGAAAGAATGTGTAGTTTATTTTTTAGTCTTTGATGAGTTCCAGAACTTGTCTTTAGATCTGGGAGAATTTTATTCAAAGTCATCCTTCTGTCCTGTTGAGTAATTGGACTTTCAAAGAATGATTTCAAAGAGTGATTAGAAATGAGTGAAACCATGGTTCGAAAATCTGTGTGCAAATCTCTTGATGACTCACTGTGTTACCTGCGTCCCTGGTGGGCGGCAGAGACCCTGTGTGGTCCTAGGGCCACGTCTCCTGCTTCCAGACCTGTGTGCACACACGAGCCTGCATCATTGCTGTTCAATGACGCCTTCCTCGGAAGTGGACGTCTCCCTGCTGGCCAGTGCTGCCGAACCAATGCCAAGCCTGTTCTGCTGATAAATGTCTGCAGTGACGGGTCAAGAGCATCAGGGTGCCCGTGGTGGGGTGCAGAACCGAGTCCCACACTTCTAGGTGTGTCTGGCAGAAGGCAGGCACACCTAGAAGAGCTCTTCTACTTGCTACTAGCAGACGGCTCAGTTATTTCTCTATGTTTCAATAGCATTTTATAGAAAATAAAAAACTATTTCTAAACATTCTCTTCTTTTATTAATGTGCCAGTTTGCTCATAACCAAATGTAAGTTGTTCCCTGTGATAACATCCATGCTGTACATGCTGAGGATGTAAAGCCCCTCGGGCTCGTCCACGTGAATGAACATTGTAGAAGGTGTGATTGAACACAGCGTTAGCGACTGTTGAGTTTAGTGCTATAATGAGGGTAAAATGTGCCACTCACAGCACCCTGTGTGTTCCTCCATGACCACGTGACAGAGTCCCCAGACTTCCCTGCCAGTCTGTCAGCTTCTGTGGGCGTTCCTTCACCACCCCTCACTGTCCAGCATAATGCTGTAACTTTGGTTTGTTCTTGCTTATTCTTGTGTTGAATTGCATTTGTTTCCTCAGGCCTGGACCTGGTACCTTGGGTCTGTGTTTTTCTCCAAAGTAAAAATATCAAACTACAGTGCTTCTCTGTTCAAGGATATAAGGCCCAATTCATTCACTCTGCATCATTAAGAAAGGAGGCTTCAGACTTGTGTGAAATTGTGGCCAAAATTACTTGACTTTTGACCATGTGTAGTGATTTTAAACAAGCCGAGGTTTTCCTTTACCTTACAGTGTCTGAGCCCAAAAGACCTTGTGAGATGTCACATGACGTCACCCCAAAGGTGCCTTGGCATCTACAAACCCAAGTGGAACTGGGAAACGGGAATGTTTTCCCAAATGGTGATACAGTTCTTACAGCATCAGAAATGGATGTCCTGGGTCTCTTTTCTCTGATAACTTAACATGCTCACCATGCTGATCAGGACTGACTCCCGTTAAGTTTCTTTCCATCTCTGGACACTTCCATTGCCTCTGTCAGTGCAGGCGTGCGAGTCCGCAGGGTTAGGGTCAGGCCGGGCAGAGGCACCCCCACGCTCTGTGTGCAGAGTCCCCACTGCATCCTCTTGAGCTCTGGGTGGGGTGCGCTGCCCGGAAGCAGGCAGTGCAGAACAGGCGGCTGAGTGTGTCGCCCCCTCTGCCGTGGCCACGTGCAGGAGCAGACAGAGTGGTGGTCCTAGCGGTGTTGTGACATTTTGTTTTGTCTTCAGTGTTACCGACACGTCTCCTCCCCGTGGCAATGTGTGTGCGGCTTTTCTTTTTGTTCACTCTTTCAAATGTCCCGTCCCCTGTGTGTTGTCTTGTGTGCTGTGTGAAGTCAGGTCTGCACAGTACTGAGTGAGGAGGGTTGACGGCACCGATCTCCGTCCCAAATTGCTCCGATTGGCTTCTCCATCACAGACGATGCCAGCTCCTCTACTTCACTCTGGCCTTGTCTAGACAGGCACGGTTGGCTGATTGTGAAACGGTGGTTCTCTATCAGATGGGCCATGTTGGCCATGAAATTGGCCGCTGCAGAGCTGACCTGACACAGCCGAGTTAATTTACAACAAAGAAAGATGAGTTCACCGGCTCAGCCCTGCAGCGGCCGCGCGACAGGCCCTGTGCTCTGCGGACCCAGCCACACCAGCACCACGTAGCACAGGCCCAGAATGGGGTCTCTTCGTCTCCTGTTTTCCTCGCTGCTAACATTTCTTGTGGTCCTTTTATGGTCTGTTTGTATATCTGTAGGGGGAATTTTATAATGATTCCCCAATTGTTTCATCTCCCTTTCGAAAAATAAGCAAATATTTTGTTTTGCTTAGTGGTCAGGAGTGGAGATTATTATTTGTTTGAAACGGATAGTGAAGAAGAGGAAGAAGAGGAGCTGAAGAAAGAGGATGAGGAACCCCCAAGAAAGTCAGCATTCCAGGTAAGCAGGAGCCAGCAGGGTCCGTCTACCACTCTCGGAGGGGTTTTCCCACTGACAGGCCTCAGGGATGGCCCCCCGGCACCTGCGTCGCCACCCTGGAGGAGGTTTCTGGTGAACCCACAGAGCTCTTCCATGAGGACCTCCATGGGTCCCGGGCTCCACCATTGCTATGGTTCAGGTCTATATCCGAGTCAGATCTTCATTCTTTTGCATCTCGATTTTTGCTCATGCTTTTTAAAAATAAAGCTTCATTGGGTGAACTTTATTTTTGTTACAAGTATGAGATGAAGAAGACTTCTCCGGCATTGTGCTGTGCTGCTTGCTCAGGGGTTGATATGTGGAGTTACTGATTGGGGAAATACTGCATTTCTCTGCTTTGATGCAAAAGATCATTTAACTATTGCTGCAGGTTTAGAGATCCGTTTCCTGTGCTCTCTCAAGACCTGAAAAAGTGTTGGAGTTGTAATAATGACACAGACCCAGTTCTGATCTTTTCAACTCTGCTACCTTCCTGTTCCCAACCCGCATCTTGAGTCTAGCGGGGGCGGGGGGGGGGGCAGAGGTCCCACTCCTTACAGACGAAGCTTTGCCCCCAGTGGCACCCAGGCGACCACGTGGTGTCTCCTTTCCCAGTGCCTCCACGTGGGGAGGGTTGCTTCCAGTCTGTCACAGAAGGCACAGAGAATGGTACCCTCCAGCCACATGATGTGCCGATGCTGAAGCCCCTGTCACGGTGCTGGCAGGTTGGAGCCAGCCTGGTCTTCCTGATGGTGTGTGAGGGCCGCGCCCCGTGTGGAGGCACCTTGGTCTGCTGCGGCCTCCCTTGTTCTCTGTGTATCCTGGTGACCATGTCCATGTGCACGTATACAGCTGGCCTGCCAAATACTAACGACTTGTTTTTCTCTTCATGACTTGATTCTAACCATGTGTCTTGTGCGGCACCTTGTCCTTGAGGGGTGCCAGGCGCTGCCTGAGCCTCCATCTCTCACTTACAGGTAGAGCACAGCTTCTAGCTCCAATGCTCAGCATGTCATCACCGAGTTGATGTTAATCATACAAACTCATATGACATCATATATGAAGTGATTAGAATTTTTTCCTACTAATTACTCTTGCTTTGTCCTTCTTTGTAGAGAGCTATTGGGAAGTTTGCGTCAGCCATTTTAGCCTTGCCAAAGTCTGTCATTAAACTTCCCAAAACTATTCTGCAGTATTTAATCAGAGCTGCCAAGGTATTTCATGTTTTCCTGATGTGTAGTGCGTGACTCTGCTCCGTAGAACTTTAGACAAACACACCCAAATATCTGCATTTTCTCTTTTCTATACATTCTGCCACAGAGGAACTAAAAGGAGGCGAAATCTTGAGAAAAGTTTTCCAAACAAGTTCTAAGACACCAGAATACTTATTATTTGATCCTTGTTTTTAAGCTGTCCCCAGAATCCATAGAGAATAGAAAGGGAAAATGCAGATATGTACTCACTTCCTGTCCTCCTCATAGCTGTGTTTCAGTGACAGCTCGTCGGAAGGGTCGCGTCTGGCTGCATGCTCAGTTATGATGAGTGAAACACATGGCGACTCTTCTCAGAAAGCTGGTGACATCTGGATGAGCTCATAAAAAGACTCTTACGGCCTCTTCCCGTACATCTCCCTCTTCCTAAACTGTACCTGATGGCCCTGTTTCTGGGCTCACTGGCTCCTCAGCTCCTACCCTACAGGCTCTGTGACCACGCCATCGAGCAAACTGTTGCATGGTTACTAGACATTCATCTCATGCACAGTAGAATTTACTCTGCTGCGTGACTGTGGTTCCATCATTACTGGACCTACGGATGACAAATCCAAATCCTTGCACTTTATGGAAGCCCTTTCTTCCAAACTTAGCCAGGGACAGGTGCTAAACTTGAGGTCTTTATGCTCCTCCATTCTTAAGCAAATGGTGGAGACCATGGCAGAGACCAGGGCATCTCATATGCTCCTCAGAGCCTCCGAAATTCGGGCTCTGATGAAGCAGCTGATGGGCCTAAGGTTTCACAAGTCCTCAGCTCCACCCAGTAGCCAGGTCAGACCTCCAAACTACTTCCATCTATGAAACGTCAGGAAGCTGACTCCTCAGTAAGAGTCATAGTGCTGCTTCTCAAGAAGTCCTTTTCTCGGGCCGGGGATTTAGCTCAGTGGTTCCCGCGCCTGTCTTGCAAGTGCAAGGACCCGGGTTCAATCCCCGGTTAACCACTTACAATACTGGATGTGGAGACTCACACCCAGCAGCAATCAGTACCACATACCACAGTGCCAGGTGTGGTGGCTCACGCCTGTTATCCCAGCACTCGGGAGGCAGAGGCAGGAGGATTGCTGTGATGTGAGTTTGAGCTCAGGGCCAGTCTGAACCACAAAGCGAGACCCTGTCTCAAAAAAAAAAAAAGAAAAAAAAGAAATCCTTTTCTCTTGTGTGACTACCACAGCACCTGTTTCATAGTCTCGATTTTATTAATGTGAAAGATTACAATGCAACCATCTCCCATTCCTCCGCTAAGAGGCGATTCCACATACAGCATGAAGAAGGTGGTGGATCACACCTGAAGTAAAGCACAGATTATATAGGCCTTCCCCACTTCAGCGAAAGACCTCTATGTGAGCAGAGGCCTCCCTAATTTTAAAAATAGGTGTATTTTTGTGTACTCAGAGTTCAGAGGAAATGAATCCCATTTCCTCCTGATATATATAATAAAACTGAAAGTAAATTCATTTAAATAAAATTTAAGATAAAGCCAGGGACACCCACTATGGCGGTGCCCATGCGGAGACACCCAGTGTCTTCTACATGCATTTCTACCACGACAAGTGGCACTAAGTGCCTGAGTGCCCCTGGGAGACCTGTCCACTTAATGTCAGTGAGAGTGGCCAGGGCACAACGGGGACATTCTTGAGGGAATCTCCCTGTCCTGAGTATTTGAACCCTTTTGTTTGCAAACCTCAATGTTAAGACAATTTATCTACAAAGAAAGAACTGCCATGGATTCCAGTTACACCCTCTGCCCATACCCTTGCTGTTGCATAATCTAAACTCCGGGGCCAGTGGGGGGCAGGCAGGTGTTTGCATTCAAGGACCCACTGTGGCCACGTGTCCGAGGCCGCCCCTTCTGGGGGTCTGCCCCCCTCAGACAGCCCTGCCCCCACCTTTCCCACCCAGTTTGCGTTTTGTTCGGAACAAAGTCATCTAATTTGTACCCTTGTGACATTCACAAATCCTGACTGTCTTCTTTTTTCTCTTTGGGAAAATCTTTCATTATCTGAAACACTGGAACAACAACTTTTTAAAGGAAATGTTGCCATATGTTCCTCTAAATACCTGAAAATTTCTCACATTTAGTAGTTCAGACTCTTGAAAGCACCATGCTGTGCTGAAGAAAGCTTGCTTTGAGGGTGCTCACCTCGGAGATGGCAGAATTCCCAATTTACCCTTTCCAGACATTTCACGCGGGCCTTCCTCAGGTCCAGTCTAGATTCTCAGTGTACTGAGCATATCTGGGCATGCCTGGCATTTATTGCCTGTTGGACCCGTTGTCCAAAAATAACACAGATTTCACAGCCCAAACACTTCAGATTTCTACCCGTGAGAAAAACTGTGTTTTGGGTCCTCACACATCACACGTGGAGAAGCTGACCCTTGATTTCCCTCTGGTTCCACAAGGTCAGTGGTTTGTCCATGCTGTGTTCGTCAGTGATTTCGGAAGTCAGAAAATAACAGGATAAAATGAAAATATCCGGGTCACAGGAGCCCCCAGAAAGCATTCGCTTACCTTCACCTTCACAGTGAAAGCCAGCTTCCCTGAGACCGGCGTGCGGGTGCATGGGGGCATGCCGCCTGGCTTCCGGGTTCCTCGGGGCCTTTCTTTTTCTTCCGCATGATTCTGGAGGTGTGGGGAGGGCTGCTCGGAACTGTCTGCTGGTCGTTGGTTATGATGTTAATGCAACTATTTTCAGCTCTTGAACTCAAATGGAAAAGGCAACCAAAACAGCACGGTTTCCGTGCTCTGGGAATACCCACACACTCTTGTTACCGCCTGTTCCTCCTCTCAGAGTGCTATTCACTTGCAAAGGCCTTTCTCGAGTGGCTGGTAATAGCTGTTATTCACGAGGGAGACGGTAAAATGTGCGAAGTAAATACAAAGACATTGTCTTGGTTTGTGTGAAGTGAATACAAGACGTTGTCTTGGTTTGTGTTCGCTGTATTTGGGTTGGGAGAAACCACTCCGACCACCCTAGTGAGACTTCCAACTCTTCCTGCTGAGTGTAGAACAGAAGGATCAACCGCCAAGTACTGCAGAGACAGCAGGGTTAGGAATTCAGGGGAGAGGGGCTTCTATATCCCTGAAGTTCCTCTCAGGGCCGTCTATCTTCTCTTAGAAACCATTTTCACAGTAAATCTTAGGTATCGCAAACAGCACAAATTAGCCCCACATCTGGAGTGGAAGAAAGGTTGGTGAATTTGGGGGGGGGGTCCCTAAACTTAGAAAGCTTGTAATAGGTCCCCTTTTTTTCACTGCAAATTGTTAAAAAGCCAGAAACTGACTGGACTTTCCTCCTTCAGTTTGTGTATCAAGCCTGGATCACCGATCCTAAGACAGCACTCAGACAGCGGCGAAAGGAGAAGAGAAGGTCCGCGAGGGAAGAGCAGAAACGGAAGCGGAGAGGCTCCGGGGAGGGTAGGTCTCCTCCCTCCCGGGGCAGGAAGGACAATGACTTTCTGCATTCCACAGATGCCAAGCCTTCTGTCTGTGGGCCATCCCTCACCGCTAGCGCTTGGAACACAGAGTGCAGAAATTTAAATTAAGATAGATATTATAAAGTGGCGAGACAAGAGAGGAATGACATTAACCCAAAGAAAAGGGAAGGGGAAAAAAGTAATTTTTAGATAATATTTAGTAATGAGAAAGGAATATAAGAAAAAGCTTTTGATCGTTAAGCTAAAGGCTAGTCTTGGGGAAAAATCAATGAGAAAGATGACTTTTTGGCAATCTGATCCTGGAAAAAGTGAAGGTGCACTCTAGAGCCAGGAGTGACAGACAGCACAGGACTGGAACCTTCTCCCCCTGGCTCTAGTCCCGAGGAGGATAGGAAGGAAGCTGGCAGGACCTCGGCAGGGAGTGAAGCAAAGAGAAGCTCTCACTGCCCCGGAGGAGGGCAGAGGAAGCCTACTCCAAGGACTTACATTCCTTTCGGGGTGTACAAAAGAGTCAGTTTGTCATTGGCGGGTGTCCTCTGCTACTATTTTTTAAGGTAGGTAAGTATGTGATCATGAAGGTATGCGGCTCTTACTGTCGCTCAGAATCTTGTGGGCTGTCCTTTGTCCCCAGGTTTATCTGTTACCCAGGGCCAGGCCTTGGGTTACTCAGGCCACTGCTCTGGTCTACCCATCCCCTCTCCCCTGATCTCAGTAGCCATCCCCCTTCCCCTGATCTCAGACCCACATTTAAGTCAGCTCTGGTCTACCCATCCCCCTTCCCTTGATCTCAGTACCCATCCCCCTTCCCCTGATCTCAGACCCACATCTAAGTCAGCTCTGGGCCAATGGGTGGGCTCTAGCCGCGTATCTGAGGGAAGGAGCATTCCAGTTGTAGCATCAGTCACCAAAGCCAAATGGACATGCACATGCCATGTTTGAGAGTAATATCTTCACTCTATCTTATACTAAGGATTAGTATTCTGAGTATGCTAAGAATTCTTAAAAGTCCAGAGAAAAGTTCAGCTCAATAAATGAAAAGACGTGGAACACAGTCCCCAGACCAGAGAATGAAGTGTCCAAAAATGTCGGTTTCACTAGTGATCTAAGAGACACTAACTAAATACCGTGACATTCTAGCTTTAAAATTTTACCTGTTGTGTTGGCAAGAGCCTGAACACTTCCTGATTGCTGTTTGAGAGGTGGTGAGAAGCAAGCTGCCTTGGACGCACAATGGGGGGCATGTAAAGCCGAGGGCTGTGTGTCCAAAGCTGCTCACACATACGTGCCATGTGGCAAAGCATCCCACTTCCAGATGTGGAGCTCAGGCCAAGCCATGCTCCCCCGCACTCCCGCGCACACACCCACGTGTCTGAGAATGCCCTCAGATATCACTTGTTAATGACAAAACTTTGGAAATGCCCTAAATGTCCACAGGAAGCAGGATGAATTATGTTGCCAAGGTATCATGGAATGCCACTCAGTAGTTTAGAGGTGACATAGGTAACTCTCTCCTGGCATGGAGAACAAGTCCCGACAGATCATTAAGTGAAAAACAACACTATTTAAAATGGCTGCAGAAAATGAAGCCATTAATGAAACAAAAATTAATTTCCCTTGAGATATTTTGCATTTTTAATGGATATATATGATACTGATTAAATACAAAGAAAAGATCTGAAAGAATACTTAGCATATTAACCACAGTAGTTTTTTCTTTGGAGAACAGAAATTAAGTGGTCTGATTAAAGGAAACTTGAGGCCTACCTTCCATAGTTTTTTATTCTTTACAAAAAAATGCACTCATAGATTCCTTGTGAAATTCAAAAGGGAGTCAAAAATAAAAGGAGAATTTTAATTTCTAATGTAACTTTAATTGAAAGACCTCTCTTTTTGATCTTCCTTCCCCGATAGCTCTTGGTAACTAATTAGATTTTGACTTGTATAAGGAAAGAAAATGAGTTTTATCACACCGTGCAAGCCCTGGGAACAGGGCAACAGATCCAAGACCCGCCCACTGTGGCCCTAGGCACCCAGCCTCAGATGGGCATCACTGACGATTTGTTGCTGCCCTTTGCTGCATGCACAGAATGTATCTGTTTGCTTTTTAGAAATGAGTTTATGCTTGCAAACAGCTCTTGTACATTCACCAACAATATATCATGAACATTTCTCCAATTAAAAATGTATGAAGCTGTATCATTTCAGTAGCTGCAAAAATCCCACAATACACATATGCATAATTTATTCACTCATTTCCTCCTTAATGGACAGAAAGGCCACTTCCGGAATTTAGCCACAGTAAGAGATGCTTGCAAAAATTTCCCAGGTAGTCAGACATGTGAAGAACGCACACTGTGCACAGACTCGACTCTCTGAAATGGGACATGACTCTCGCTTTTAATGTGTACTTTCCTGAAGGTTTTAGTCATTCGTACAACTTGCTGTCAGCTACAAGGGCACCTGGGGCATCGCTGCTCTTTTTGCCGTTTGTATCTCAGGCTGGACAGGCTGCCTTTCCTTCCATCTGAATTCTACTGAATTCCAAACTAATGAAACTGAGCCTTTGATCTCACATTTTCTAGGTAATTTGTATTTTCAGTTCTAAGATTTAGGCACTTTTACCTTTGCTCATATCATTCTATAATGTATTCTTTGCTTCTTAACCAAGGTTCTTTATATGTTAGTCATACTATTATTTACATTTGAATTTAGTTTAAGGTAGTGTTATCTAAATGGACTTCTGAGTTTTCATGTCAGATGTGTATTTCTCACTGTAGTTATATGGTCATGCTCAGACTTACAAAGCTTCTCCCCCAGATATTCAACCAGATGTTCTGTATTTCCCCTTAACTATATGGATGTCTTAAATTTGTTATCATGTAAATTCAGATACCATTTGTAGACTTCTAAATGGACAGTAACTGCACTGTCTATAGATGCTGCTTCCTCTTTGATCAGACAGCCGCTCCAACCAACATTGCCCCCCGGGGCCCAGTTCTGCCACGCTCTGGTCCTCGCCCCAACCTCAGAGAATCCATGGCCCCTGAGCTCACAGCTGTGTGCTTCGCTGTGATGCTTGGGAATGCAGATGTCCCCACTTCAAGTTGCACTTGTTCCTAGATAGGTTTTCTTTCAGAATCTTTGAGGGGTCCCGGGGCGTGTCCTTGAGTCGCTCTGAGGATGGCTCTGCCAGGAAGCTGTCCCAGCTGCTCTTGCACAATGATGATATTGGCCCTGAAGTGGATGTGCACACCTCACTTTAGCAAGCGCTCACTGAGTGGCATCTCGGTGGAAGGAGCCACTTGCGGCGCTCTGTCGAGCTGCGTGGTCTGCCCTTGAATGGTGGGAGCTCTAGTCATACCTCAGGCACAGCGATGCTCGGGGTCCTCCCCACAGCCCTCCTGTGCAGAGGCAGGAAGCTTGTCCCGAAGAGGACAAGAGTCGCTCACAAAGCCAGGCAGGGAAGAGCTGGCCTCCGCTTGGCAGCGGCATCCTGGCTCTGAAGCTGCACACGCTCAGCAGCCCGGGAGACAAGGACAGGGAAGATCCCGGGACAGGCCAAGTGCAAAGTTCTGGCGAGAACATGAGTAGTAAAATGTGGGGACCAGAGAGAGAGCAGGTTATCAGAGGGTGCAGCCTCATGGGGGTGGTTTCTGCACAGACTGGCACTCCGGAAACGAGAGCAGACCCGGGCACAGACTCTGAGGAGGTGAGTCAGCTGGGGAGGACAGTGCGTGAAGCGGTGGAAAGTGGGCAGACCCTGAGGCTACCCCAACCACGTCTTCAGAGACGGCCTGACCTCACCTGCTTGGTGGACATGATTCCGGAGTGCACAGAAATGAGCACTGAATCTGCACAACTTCCCTCGGGAAGTCTTGCCACAGGCAGGATGTCCTAGACAGAATTATCAATTCCTTTCCACCCAGGAGAGAAGTATTGGCATTTCGTTGCCCACCTGGAATGTAACTCACCTTTCTGAACACTCCCGGCAGGTCCATTGGACGGGGAAGACCGAGAGGAGGAGCCAGCCAAAAAGAAATCCGACGGACCAGGTAACATGGCAGACAGCACGGTGCAGGCAATCTGAAAGTGACCCTGGCCCACATGGTGCAGAATGGAAAACAATGACCCCAACCAGCACTGTGCCCTAGCGGGGGGCCAAACACACCACCTCCCTCGCATCCTAGCTCCACTGACACTCCGGGGCGGCTCCTGAAGTGCAACTGTTGGTGCCCGGCCGGTGAGAAGGGGCCTCAGACTCTATCTAAAGTCCCGTGAGCGGGAACTGAGCAAGGGCAGCTTAGGGACAAGTTAGCAAAGCTGCCGGGACAGGCGCAAGTAGTGCGGACAATTAATTCTTTTAAATTTTCCTTTCTGAGTGACACACAGCTGTGCGTGTCCTGGATGCGACCTGTCAGTCCCTGTTAGAGTACGTGAGAAGGGAATGAGCAGCGCAGCACCTCCAGCGACCATCTATGCTTTGCTCTGGGAACATTCAAAATCCTCTTTTGAAATACGCGGCCAGGTGCTGTTGAAGGAATTCAGAGAGAAAGAGCTAAAGGCGGAGTAGGTTTGGGCCTGGCCGGTGCCCCGCAGCCGAGCCCTGGGGACTGCCGTGCTCCTGACTCCTGAGCTGGCCGGGACAGCGCCGGGGCCTGAGCCGCGTCTGGCTGTGGCAGCTCCGGGGTCCCTGCAAGCAGCGTGCACAGCCAGGGGAAGCCAGTTCTGCCCGGAGCCTCTCGGCCACAGCTGCCGGCTGGACAGGAGCGCTGTGCCCTGAGCTGCCCGCTGCTGCCTAGGACGAGGCTGGGCGAGGCTGTGCCGCCTCCTGCCACTGCAGGGCTGTGACCCACACACTCGAGTGACCCCAGAGGTCCTTTGCCTGCTGCGAAGCTCTGTCCACTTGCATAACTTTCACCGTATGTGGCATATCTCATTGTCGGGTGCTTTTTCATCAGGAGTAGCCATGTTAACATCTTTAATTCCCCCAATTAACAGAAAAAGAAACTGAGGCAGAGAGATTTGGTGACCTCCAACTGCACACATTTGCAAAGCCATAGGGTTGAGACTTAAATCCGAGTTGTCTGAATCCCGGGTCTGTGTTCTTTGTCCTTCTGCCCTGTGGTTAAATGCAGCAAAGATTAAAATCCCATCCCTGCGTGAGTTTGGTGACCCCCAAGGTATTAAAGTATAAGTTGATCATGTCAGAAAGACAGCAATTTTAGCTTCAGCATCAGATTCGCCATAAGAAAACTCTGAAATAGTGATGTCCATCTTCACTACTGCAGGAAAATAATTATGGATCAGGGAAAAAGGTCATCACAAGCAAGGGGCCACTTGTGTGCATCAGGGCATAACTGGAGCCACCTAAACAAGCTTCCCTTCCTTGTCTACACAAAGCAGCTTCAGGCTGTGGCCCGGCCAGCGTGAGCCGCGTACAGCTCCTTCACAATGACTGTAAAGAGGGGCCAGGAAATGGCAGAGAAATTCGGTGTGAAGTCGCTGGCCGTCGCTGCCCCCGTGTCCTCCTCCTCCCCTCTCACGGGGCTGCTGCTGTGAGCCAGCCTCCTCCCTGGCCAGCCCTGCCTTTGCTGACGGGACGTGGCACATCTCTGCCTGGCTCACAGCGAAGTGCCTGCCTTGCTTCTCCCTCCTAGGCGGGCAGGGCAGTGCCCGGGGGGAACCCTGGGCCCCTTGGCCCTAGATCAAGATGGTGTTCCCCTTCCCATGGGGACTTGGGTTAACGCTGCACTCTGCAGAGGAGAGAGGAGAGGGAGCCCCTGGCGCCCAGAGCGGGACTGTGCACACTGGAGGCCACCGCGACTGCGGGAGGGTGGGGGTTGGAGCCCCTCTTTCCTCTCAGGCTGTCTGGGGTCTGAGGCACAGTGCGCCATCCTCAGTAGATGAAGGAATTCAGCATTCTGGAAGTCAATTTAGCCACTGTCTGAGTGTTCACCTGTGTGTACGTGTGTGTGTGTGTGTGTGTGTGTGTTTATGTGCGCACACGTGTGCTGAGAGCACCGACAGTCTTCTGTGTCACGTTTGCAGTACACAGCACAGAAGCAGCAACTCTGGTCCCCGTGCTGTGCGTAGATCTGCAGACACAGGACACACTCCAGGCCACACACTCGGACCCCTGGCCCGGCTTCCCACCCGCCCGCCTCCCGGCCCTGGAGCCTGCCCCACGCTCTGCTTCCAAGGGTTCCGCAGTGCAGCGTCCACACCCACGTGAGAGCATTCGGGCTTACTTCATTCCACACAGTGCCCTCTGCCTTCGCCCGCCCTGTGCAGACAGAGTCTCGGTGTTTACAGCCGCGTACCATTCTTGACACTGAGGCACAGCTGCAGGACCTCTGAGGCCTTTCTCAGCAACCTTGGAGCTCTTGTTTAAACCTCGGGGTTGGAGTGGCACATGCTGCACTGCCAGTGCTGTGCATGCCATGGGGACCTGGGCTGAGCTGCGGTGGGACAGTGCCCGGGTCCCCAGTCACAGCCAGGCCACTGAGGAAGGGTCTCCTAAGTGCGGGTGGGGGAGGGTCAGTCTGGTAAGTCCAGTGGAAACAGCCTGGTGGACAGACCTAGACAGACGCTTACTCTGTGTGTTGAGCTCTAAAAACCAGCTGTGAGGTGTTTGAAAATGCAGAGATAGCAAAAAACACCAGAATCTGAATGAATGAATGAGCAGAATATTTTCCTACAACAAATTTAACCTAAAATACCAATCAGTGACAGATTACCGGCCCCGGGCAGCTGGGTGCAACTTTTCTGTCCTTGACCGTCACAGGCACAGTCTGCTGCTGTGAGTGAAACTCTGCCTTGCGTGCATTGTCCGCGGGCTGACCTCATGCCCAGGGGAGGGTTTGAGTCCTTGGACACCCGGGTCTGTGCCACCTGGGCAGAACTCCCTGTTGTCACGCTCCTTGTGACCCGGGTAACAGTTCTTCATGTGCACTGGCCGCGCAGGAAGCAGGCAGGTCACGGGGTGAGCCCAATACCTGTCAGGCTCCCTGGAACTGCGCCCACTTTGTGGAAGGGCGGCGTGCTTCTGACTCTCACTCAAGTGTGGCTGAGACCCGTGCCCCAGGAGACCTAAGGGTGCTATCTGTGGGCCCCGTGGGTCAAACATCACGCAGCCAACAGTGTTTGCTTCAGTTCCACCACCACCACAGTGGCAGTTCCGAGCCAGGCCTCACTGGGGCTCAGGGACGCAGGGCAGAGCCAGGCCAGCAGGGCGCAGGCTTGCTGCAGGTCAGCTTTGCCACAGCCGGATGGCGCCCCTCCCTCTAAGACAGTGCCATGCCCCTCCTAGATAACATCATTAAGAGGATCTTCAACATCATCAAGTTCACCTGGGTGCTGTTCCTGGCCACCGTGGACAGCTTCACCACATGGCTGAACTCCATCTCCAGGGAGCACATCGACATTTCCACGGTGCTGAGGATCGAGCGGTGCATGCTGACCCGAGAGATCAAGAAGGTAGCCTCGTGGAGTAACACTCTGTGCTTCCTTCCACACCCCCAGAATGACCAGGCCAGCTATGGTGGCACACAGCTATACTCCCACACTCTGGGAGGCTGAAACATAGGACCTCAGGTCCAAGCCCAGCCTGGGCAACTTAGCAACTTGGCTAGACCCTGTCTCAGTAAAGGGGAAGGGGTGGTTCAGTGGAAAGACCTGGGTTCATCCCTCAGTCCTGCAATGCAAAGGAATGTCAAAGATCATATATGGTTTTATATTTCTCATCCAAAATGCTTGACTCCAGAAATGTTTCAGCTCTCAGAGGGTTTGTTCTTTTTTTAATTTAGATATTCACAGTGAATATGAGACACAATGAGATGTCTTAGGGAGCTGGCCTGCGTCTAAGCATGAAGTGTGTTTCTGCTTCACACAAACCTTATCGCGTAGCCCGCACTGATTCCGCATGTACCTTTAGTGTGTCCACGTTCTGTCCACGACTGTGAGCAAGGTCACACGCAGACTGTTGCACCGCCGCATCCTGCGGGATCTCAAGGAGTTTCTAATTCTGAAGCAGTCTGGATTTCAGACCCGCAGTGCCCAGCCTGGGTCCAAAACTCTGAGTAAAGTAAAACAGAATCCTTTCTTTTTCAGTCAGTGGTTGCATAAGGTCTTCACCTTTTCTGGATATTGAAGTCTACCCCAGCATCAAAATGAAATAATCAAATACCACTCTGGTTCAGGTGCATGCGCATGTACGCACCCACCCAACCACACACATGCACAGATGCACACACATGCACATACATCCACACGTGCACACGCATCAGTGTATACACATGTACACACACACACACACACACACACACAAATGCACACAAGGTAAAATGGCTGCTTCATACTCATTCTCTCCCCTCCTCTCACCAGAGTTGACCCTGGTACAGCTTAGGTTGATAGGAAACTTCCCACGGGGAAAGCCAAGCCATACACAGAGCAGCACGATGCACAACCGCCAGTCAAAGATTGCGTTTAACTGTAACAACCAGTTTCTGGAACATGCGCTGTGATCTAGCAGAATGTCCTGCATTGAGAGCAGTTTCTCTCAGCACTGCCTGGTGACCCTGGGTGGGATTAGCAGCCATGTGTGAGCAGGCGCTGGTCCCCAGCCTGCTGGCCAGGTGGTCTCGTTCTGGCTGGCAGGTCCTCTGAAGAACTTGGCGTGTCCCCTCTCCTTAGGGCAACGTCCCGACGCGCGAGAGCATCCACATGTACTACCAGAACCACATCATGAACCTCTCCCGGGAGTCCGGCCTGGACACCATTGAGGAGCGGTCCCGAGCCGGCGCTGGGGCCCCACCGGCCCACAGGATGGACAGCTTAGACTCCCACGACAGCATCTCCAGGTACGTCCTCTCTCAGCGCGATTGCTCTTGACCGAGATGAATGAGTGGCCATGGCTGATGAGAAGTGAGTGATGGGGGATGTTAGTCACCAGGTGCAGGGCACCCCACCCAGGCACAGCGGGGGAAAGCAGGCGTCACATGCTTCCCAGGCGTGGGACAGATCCTCAAGCTCGGACAATGACGGGGCCTTTCCCCGTCCCCAACCCCTTGAATTCCAAGTGGCTGCTGCACAAAAGGCCCTTTGACCAAGCCTGCCACCTCGCTTGCATCTTGTCCTGAATCATTGCTTTCAGAATTTCAGAATAAACACTTCAGAGCTGATTCTGCCAGCTCCCTTCCCTTCACGCCGAGACGCGCAGGGCCCTGCTGTGAGTGGCGGAGCCGGGCCAGCACAGAATACAGCCCTGCATTGCCCGCTCTGTCCTTGAAGATCATTCCGGGGCGGGCGATGCTCATCCCTCCTTTTGAGACACAGAGTGTGGGTGCAGAGGGGTAGTTGGGACCCACCCCTAAGTCGCATGGCTAGGTCTCCAGCAGTCCCGGGACACGCCGGTGCGTGGTTCAGCTGGAGCTGCGCTGAGAGCTCGCAGGTGCGGCGCGCTGGGCGGTCTCCGCCTCTGCTGCCTCCAGCTCTGGCCTGGTCCCTGAGAAGTCCCAGGATTGCTGGCAGCATGGCTGCTGCTGCAAGCCGGCTTCAGAATGAGAGGGGACATTCTACCTTAGGAGGAAAGCCACCCTGCCCAGGACAGTCCATTGGGTTGAGAATCACGGCTGTTGGATCTGTGCAGAAGGGCATTCTTAGGGCAGCCCAGAAACAAACTAAGGATGCCTCAGACGGGCTCTCTGGGGCACAGGCGTGAGGCCGAGGTCATCTCCCGAGGGCAGGTCTCTGGCACTCAGGCATGGCCGAGGTCTCCCTGCACTGGCCACAGGAGAGGCTGCTCCCGTCCACTCGAGTGGGGGGTTTCCCACAGCCCCCAGACCGAGCCTGCTCTGAGCGGCCTGCACAGGGCCCCCAATACCCACTGTGTGTCCAGAGCCCGGGGCACTCTGATACCACTTTCATCCCAACCGCGAGACCGACCTGTAAATAGCAGAGAAAGTGCCGTTTGTAACTTGCTGAATTACTCTTCTGAGTGCTTCTGACTGAACCTGGGCTTTTGCTACTCAGTAATTATCTACTGATATAGATATGCCTTGGTGTGGAAAGATATTCAAGGTATATATATATATATATATATATATATATATATATATATATATATACACAAATATTTAAGTTTTAAAATATGCATGCTAAATTAGTTTTATTTTTAAAAACACACTCATGCATATATAGATTTGAGCATAATCTTTATACAGATGGAACTGCATAGGTAGGTTCTTTCTCATTGCCCCAGAATAAGTACTAATGTTTTAAAAGTCTTTCAGGGATAATAAAAGAGATTGCAATTCTCATTTAATGTGGGGATAACCGTGGCTTGTTTATAGACCCCAATGTTGCACACAGACATTTTAGCCATGTGTTTTTGTGAGAAGAGGAGCCACTTAGGACGCAAAGCTTTCAGAGTTTCAAGCTCAACCATTGATTTCCTCGGCACTCTTCCATGTAAGTTCTAACTCCTGGCCTTCAGGGGTGGGTGCTTACAGCACGGCACTCGGTCCTCCAGAAAGCAGCCTGCAGCCTAACAATTTGAAAACGGAGCTTGGTTTTCTACTGATGGCTTCGCAAGGACTGTTGCTGCTAATTTTGTGGCTGATACTTCTTTTCTGTGGCCTTCATGATGTTCTCATTTGAAAGCTGCCAAGCTTCCCAAGTGTGTTCTTATTATAGTAAATCTAGCTGTGCCTGTGCTCCGGGATTTAAATGAAATTGTCCCGCCTCTGTGTTGGTACCAACACACCTACCCACCCCCTCTTCCTAAGGCTAAGTGACCGTGACCTCACCACAGCTCTTCTTTCACCTGGGCTGCAGGTGCTGCTCGGGGGCACAGCTGCCGCGTGAAGCCCTGGCCTGATCCCTAGTGCGAAAGGCTAGTGAGAAAGTAACCCGTGCAGAGGCTGAGGGGTGCACACGTGCACAGGTGTGTGTGGCAGAGCTAGGACGGGTGTGTCTCTGTGACTGGGCACTGTCACGCTGGCCCTGCTGCTTCCCAGTGCCAGGGAGAGCAAAGGGAGTTTGGAAGCTTCCCACATCTGGCCACTGCAAAGCTGCTCATGTTTCCCAGGTTCCTTCATGTACCCAGCTCCACAAAACACAACAGGAACGTGTAGCACCTGCTGTGACCAGCCGCCTTGCTCGGCGGCTGGCAGGGTGAGGGCGATCTGAGCTTCTCCAGACAGATTGCCCGGGAGGAGGCCCACCCTCCCTCCCTCCCTCCCGTGCGCCCACTCCTTCATCCATTCATTTATTTTTTGTTCAGCTCTTACCAGTGCCCAGCTGCCCCCCGGCTCTGGCCAGGCTGTTCTATATGTGTGGAATATGGGCTTAGTCTGATCCAAACTACATTTTTTCAATTCAAAATACAAAGTTGCAGACATCTCCGATGTGTTAACTGAACGCTGTGTCCATATTCACCTGGAGCATCCTCCTTGCGCACAGTCAAGCACAATTCCTCACACCTGTAGCCCAGCACGCCATCATTCTATCTTTGCATCTTTTCTTCAAGAAAGCATGCTGCCTCATAAAGCAATTTATAATATTTTCTTAAATGCCTTTTTAGAAATTGTCCTTTATCATAATAAAGCATCCGAGGATTTGGCAAGTGAAAAGGGGCATAAATGAAATAGCCCCTCTTCATTTATTGTGACATTAACAGTGACTGGTAACGTAAAACTTTTTTGGAGTTTCACAGAGTTATGCCCGTACTTCCAGAGGGGTAAAATGCACATAAATGTCAAACTTTTCCATAAGATTTGAAAGGTTTGTGGGATGTAGCTCAGTGGTGCACTGCCTGCTTTGTAAGCGCAAAGTCACGAGTTCAATCCCTGGTACTACAAAAGAAATAAAAAATTTAAAAAGATTTGCAAGATTTCCTAGGTCTTCTGAGCATCATCATGAGCCTGGTTTGAGAGCAGCTGCTTCCAAAGGAAACTTAACTGAAGGAAAAGAAAAAACATTGGAAAGTGCACTGAAGTAAATTGTGCATGAAATAAGAACGCATGATGTCTGCAGAGGTGCTTGTTACCTGCGTAACAGAGGATGTCCAGTTAAGAACTAACTAAATACCATGAATCAGAACCTAGGAGAAAAAGAAAAAGAAAGACTAATTATAAGAAAATCTGACCCAAAATTGTAAAGTAACACCCACAATCAAGTTATGAGTTAGATTTTTTAATTCAGTATTTAAATTCATTTTTTTAGCAAACACTGTCAAAATATTCTTGAAGTTATAAAATGGTCTATTAATAAGTAAGTTTAGTAGAAAATAAGAATTATTAGGATTAGTTTTTAATGTATCTTGCTTTGAATTTTTTTTTTTTTTTTGTTTCTTGAGACAAGGTCTTGCTATGTAGTTCAGGGTGGCCCTAAACTCACTGTGTAGCCCAAGCTGGCCTCGAGCTCTCAGCAATCCTCCTGCCTTTGCCTCCTGAGTGCTGGGATTACAGGTGTGAGCCACCACACCCAGCACTATGGTATGTGGTACTGGGAATCAAACTTGGGACCTTGCGCTTGCCAGGCAGATGCCAGAACCACCGGGCTAAATCCCCAACTCTTGCTTTGATTTTTACCCTAAAGAAAGAGAAGACCCAGGTGAGTCTGATTTGCGTAGTTCAGTGGTTCGGGGTCAGAATGTCTGAGCCCACTCCCTGCTTCTCTGTGTGAGAGACGCTGGGTCTCCAGGTAACAACTGCTCCTCACTAGGCCCCAGGAGGTGGGCAGCTGCAGGGGCCGCAGGCTCTTCTCAGGGAGGACGCAGTGGACGGTGGCCGCCTTTGCTAGCTCCTGCCATGACATCCCAGTCACACACCTCGACTGTGTAAGGCAGTCCTGGGGGCCAGGTCAGGAAGCTGCCGAGGGGACCTGTATTTCCAGGGATGGAGTCATGCTGGGTTCCTTCCAGCGCAGGGGTGAAATGGCACACAGATTTGTAAAGGTCGACTTATGAAATCAGACATCATCCACCCTCCTGAAGCTGCCACTTGAGTGGGAATTGCTGGAGTCACATTGGGAGACATCTCCCCAGATCTAAAGGGGCGGTCACCATTTGGAACCTGCCACCCGAGGGGTCCTGTGTCCGATTTGGGGGCCACATGCCTCGGCCTGCTCTCCCCATGGGGTACCAGGAGATGAGAGTTAGAGTCCTTGGATTCTCTCCCCAGTGGCACTCACCAAGACCTAATCTGTGATCTTGACAAATAGTAGATAAAACAAAACTTTGACCAAAGGGAAAAAAAGCAACCTAGAATTCCCTCGTCATTTGCTTTCTTCGTAGCATTTTATTTTGTTTTTGATGTTGGTTGATGTCCGGCTGCATAGTGAACCAGCATCTCTCCTATGTTGCAAGGCCTCTGATGCGACTTGGCCGAGTGTCACTCAGAGCCAGGTAGAGGGCAGTGGTCAGTCATTCCTGAGTTTTTAAAACAGCAGTTAAAAAGAAAAGCACATTATGCAAATTCTATGGACAGATATTTTGCTGAAGTAAAATACTCTTGAAAGACCTGGGATTGCAGTTCTGAGGAAAGTGTATCACCTTCATTATAAAACCTCTACTGCAAAGCTAAACATGCTGTGCTTCTCAAGAGAATGCATGGGCCTTGTGCCGGTGGTCACAGCCAACGTGTCGTTTGCACTCCAGTCTGCTGGTCTCTGTCTAGCCGAACAAGGCCTGTTTGTCCAGAGCAGCCCCAGGCTGGGCTGTTGATGGTGTTGGTGGCATTGCGTGTGGTTGCTGCGTGGCCGTGTGTCATCCGTGATCCGCGTGTGACTGCACCACCTGCTAACTCTGTGTCTCTGTGACTGTTCGCGCTGCTAGCTGCTACACTGAAGCCACCACGCTGTTTTCAAGGCAGTCCACGCTTGATGACTTAGACGGACCAGACCCTGTACCCAAAACGAGCGAGCGCTCGCGGCCTCGGCTCCGTAAAATGCTCAGCATGGACATGTCCTCCTCATCCGCTGACAGTGGCAGCTTAGCCTCAAGGTGCTTAACTCATGCATGCTTTGTTCCGTATCTCACCCTTTGTCCTTGTGTTGTCATCTTTATTTTAGAGTCTGCATGACTAACCATGTCACGTTGGCCTTTCGGAGACCTGGCTACCCCAGGACAGCTGTCCAGGGACCTGGACGCTCTTTCGTTTGTGTCTGTCGGAACTTCTCTAAAATTCTTATCATAAACCTGGTCCTTTAGGTATTTCACTTTTCATTTTCAAAGACTTAAGTGTGTTTCCTGCATTTGACTTAGAGTGTTTAAAGGCAGCCCTCACAGGGAAAAAACATTTCTTTAGCATTTTACCAAAAAATACATGCAGGATTAAAAAGTGAAAATCTGCCTTGATAAGCAATAACTCTGTATAGTGCACATTTCATGCATGTAACATAAAAGCCAGCATGTTTTATTATTGGCTTTTGAAAAAAGTCATACAGTAGACTGTCACTTGTTTTGTTTGAAAAAAAAAAATATTGTGGGCTTAAGTCTATTCATAAAATCCTAGCGTAAAACTCTAGTCATTCAGAAATGCAGTTGTCTGCATCTGGCCCTGAATTCCTTTTCAAACTGCCTGAGGGCAGTGGGCAGGGCCACAGCTAGGAAAAGTGAGGCACAGCCTTGGCACGCAGCCTGCAGGGCCGGAGCGGTCCCCAGGTTGTCGGTCAGCCCGGAAGCTGCACTGGACACAACAGTTCCGCCAGCTCCTGGGCCGGGCTCAGCCCACGGCTTCCTTGAGGTAAGTCTGGCTGGGCCAGGATTCCTGCACACAGGGCCCAGCCCGGGGACTCCGCCTGAGGAGGCCTCCCAGGCTGCCGCAGATCCATGCCGCGCAGGCTGTTCCCTTGTCACGCGCTGACTTCACGGTGGGCTGTGCCCAGAAAATGGGCGCGATCTGTGAATTTGAGAATCCCACGGTCACAGAACCCCCCACTCGCACGTAAGCCCTTCAGCTAATAGTGCACATCTGGGACTGGAAAAGTACTCCTCAGCTGCCCGACCGCAAGTCCCTGCTGACTAATTGCTGCGCCCTTCTGCAGGCCATGAGTTCAAGGACGCAGCTGCTCTGCTCCTACTCCAACCCTCCTGCTTACACCAGGGGCAGTGGGAGGGTGGAGAAACTGATAGAAGAGAAGAGGCTGAAGCTGACGGGACGTTCAGGAGCAGGAGCCCTGGGAGATGCGGCCAGCAGCCGAAGGAGGTGGCACCAGGAGGGGAGTGGTGGCCACCTGTGGAAGGCCAAGGGCTGGGGAGAAAGGGCTGCCTGCCGAGGTTGCAGGAAATTGTCAGGTGTGCTGCACAGCCATAGGAAAAGGGCTAGAGTACCGGAGAGCAAGGAGGAGAGTCGGAGGGGTCTGGCCCACGAGGAGGAGAGCTGGAGGGCCTGACCCACTCGAACGCTCAGCTCAGCCGGCGTTTAATCCCCGGGAGGTGGGGCTTCAGGCAGAGGGCACCTGCAAGGCCGCCTGTCTGCTCGGTCTCCCTAGGGTTGTGCTCATGGCGGCCTCTGTCCTGCTGCGCTCGCCTGTGAGTATATGAGAGCTGTGCAGGGCCCAACGGCCCACGGTACAGCACCGGCCTCCACAGGACACAGAGTTAGCACAGAAGTCCCACCAGCTCCCGGGCCGCACTGTGTGTGCTCCCAAGCAAGCACACACTGGGCTCTGCTGGTGGTTGTGACGCACTCCGAGCCTCTCTGCACAGATGGACTTGCTCCTGCTCTGGGGCTCAGCAGTGCCATTGCAGTCAAGGCCACCGGCCACAGTTTCTGCAGCTTGGAATGGGAGCCCTGAAGGCCCAGGGCAAACATGACACAGCTACATGGTGTTCCCCCACTCCGCGCCCCGAGCCCAGGTTTGCCATGGAGTTCTGGACCAGTGTCCTGGGATCCACTGAGTCTGGCCACACAGATACTGAGCCAGAGCCCACACCCCCCTCTGTCCCCACAGTGAGCCCACGCAGTGCACCATGCTGTACTCCCGCCAGGGGACCACAGAGACCATCGAGGAGGTGGAGGCCGAGGTGGAGGAGGAGGCAGTGGGCACCCAGCTGGAGGAAGAGAAGGAGGAGCAGTACGGGGCGGAGTACGCATCAGAGGCTGAGGAGGCTGGCCTCACCCCTGAGGATGAGGAGGATGAGCTGCCACAGGTCTCCACGGACGATGGTGATGTGGAGGCGCCGCCCTCCTACAGCAAGGCCGTGAGCTTCGAGCACTTGTCCTTTGGCTCGCAGGACGGGGCTGAGGCCGAGAACCGCATGGTGGTCAGTCCGGACGACAGCCGCACAGACAAGCTGGAGTCCAGCCTGCTGCCCCCCCTGACCCACGAGCTGACGGCCAGCGAGCTGCTGCTCAATAAGTAAGAACCAGGCCCTGCTCACACACGCACTGTGTGTGCACCATGGCGGGAAGTGTGTGCGCAGCAAAGCACATACCCTGGGCCCACAGCGCACTTGGGCTCTGGTGTGACAGAGCCCTGAGCCGGCTCCCCACCCTGACAGCATCTCCTACAGCCACAAACCTAATCCCCAAGTCCCAGATCAGAGTGATCTCAAATCTGATGTGCTCTGAGTGCTGACCTGGTGCCAGAAGTGGGTGTTTTTATACCAGGGAACTTGATCTTATTCACTGTCTACGAAATAAGGATATGTCGATAAAATCTGTGTGAAACATAAATGATTTTTCTGTCTAGACTTAGGTTCCAACCGCAAGGTAGAGTATTATGCATGCAAATACTCCAAAATTTATAGGATCCAAAATCCAAAACACACCCTGTCCCGGACATTTTAGACACAGGCTTCTCGCTTGTGTGGTTTACACAAAGGAAACCGAGCGGAGCCCTGCAGGAGGGGTGGGCCGATGGCTCGGGGCGGGTCTCAGCAGGGCCTCTGTATGGCAGGATGTTCCACGATGATGAGCTGGAGGAGTCCGAACGGTTCTACGTGGGCCAGCCACGCTTCCTGCTGTTGTTCTACGCCATGTACAACACGCTGGTGGCCCGCTCCGAGATGGTGTGCTACTTCGTGATCATCCTCAACCACATGGTGTCCGCCTCCATGATCACGCTGCTGCTGCCCATCCTCATCTTCCTGTGGGCCATGCTGTCTGTGCCCAGGCCTAGCCGGCGCTTCTGGATGATGGCCATCGTCTACACAGAGGTGGGTGGACACTGTCACCAGCGCTGATCTACTTCCTAGTACCTCCCGAGGGAGGAGCCGGCGTCAGTCCCATGGGACAGGTAAGGAGCTGCTCGAGAGATCACCAGATTGGCCAGACAAACCACTGGCAAGTGGCGGGAGACACAGAGCCCGGCTGCCACCCTTGCAGCACAGCACTGGACAGTGGCCTTCGCCGTGGGGCTGCACAGTGTGCTGGGGCCCGGCATCCCACAGCCAGACCTGAGTGGATCCACACTGGGTAGTGCGTGCCCCCCCCCACACACACACACCTGGGGACCCACAGCAGGGTCCTGGCGGACAGAGACTCTGAGAGACACAAAGAAGGATGATCCCCCTGTCCCACCCCAGGTAAGAACAAGGACTGGAGTTTCCATTGACTGCCCCAAGGTCCACGGAGGAAGGCTCCAGGCTGGAGCCCTGGGCACCCGGGTCCTGGCACTGTCACAGCTCCAGACAGCACAGTCCACGAGACAGACGGGCTCAGGGCCTGGAAGGGCAGTAGGCTTCCGAGTCACTCAGCAGGCGAGCGAGCAGACCCCCAGCTACCCGGTGACAGAGAACAAAGGACGCGAGGCAGATCGGCACTGGTTGGGCGGCCTGGCCTCCCTGCCGTGGCCTTGGGCCTCCAAACTCGGAGCTCGGATGGAGCCACCCCCGGCGCTCTGTGCACAGGCACCTGCCGGATGCCTTCCATACCCGGGTGAGCAGGACGCGGCACCAAGCCTAGAGACAGGAGCGGGAGTGATGTACACAGCTTTCGTCTTAAAAATCAAAATGTTCTTTTTAAGCACAAGCCCAGCCTAGGAGACTTAGCTACGTAGCGGGACCCTTTCTTAAAATAAAAATACACAGTGGGCGGAGAAGCAGCGTACTGTAAAGGCTTCAGTTCAGCCTCCGGTGCCTCAGAGAAAAGCCAAGAGTGGCTCTGTCGTGTGGGGTCTCCGATTCCCTAAATGCTGAGGGGTGAAGTGAAGGGGAAACTAAAATGATGCTAATTCACTCTACAACTTGCTGCTGCCCCAAACCGAGAACGTGCCCGCCTTGAAGATACAAAGGTAGATGGGAAAACAGCAGTTGTCTCCACTCCTCTGCCGCTCATGGCACAGGTGGCAAACCAGCGGAGGGAGTGGGCGACTGCGGGTCCTGTCAACGCCCGCGGGACGCTGACACTGACAGCTCCCCCTGTGCTGGTCCTAGCTACCCTGTTTCCATCGCGGGGTAGCCGTGTAATTAATTACCCAACTCAGTATGAGACCCAGTTCCTACACGTTGGGTTGGGCTGTGTGGAGCCCTCTGCCTCACTGTGTCGATGGGACCCTGGAAATACTGAGATGTCGCCCCCGTTGCCAAATCTCTGATCCCAGGTTAGACTGTCATTCCACATGGCTGCACGAGTTTCTGCTGTCAAGTGTGAAATGAGTTTTACCTGAAGTTTCATATCATTGTTTCTCATGTAGCCCTGCTCCTAGGAGGAGAAAGAAATGCCTTTCATGTCTGTTCCCCTGCACAGGTGGCAATTGTGGTGAAGTACTTTTTCCAGTTTGGGTTCTTCCCCTGGAACAAGAATGTGGAGATCAACAAGGACAAGCCTTACCACCCCCCGAACATCATTGGGGTGGAGAAGAAGGAGGGCTACGTGCTGTATGACCTCATCCAGCTCCTGGCGCTCTTCTTCCATCGCTCCATTCTCAAGGTACCGTGCGGCGTCTGCAGCTCACACACTGGGCCGGGGCCGGGGCTGCCTGGAGTCCCAGCTTCAGCTTCAGGAGAGGTGACAAGTGGACGTTTTTGTGAGGCTGTGCAGCACTTCGGTGCCCACACTAACTGCCCCAGCCCGAGGAGGCAGAGGGTGTCTCTACTGTCCCGGCATGAGGCTCCTCTTCCAGCAGCAAGAAGCCCCAAACTCCTGCAGGACCCGGTGTCAGATGGCCAAGGGGTCAGGGCTGACTCCAGGGGCTCGTAGGAGCCCAGTCACGCTTCCCCGGGTGTCCCAACATGGGCTCAGCTGCTGTGCCTTTCTGACCACACTGGAACTGTAAACTGGGCTGCATCACCCCTCCAGCTGCGATGGCAGCGTCCCCATGACTGAGCAGTGGATCGTTCTGCTTTGATGCACCAACTTCCACAGCCTTACTGTCCTCCTCTTAAGCCTGTCTTTTCATAAAATATTCTATCTTATCACATAGTGTCTTTACTAGGCCCCATGTTCTTTTTGACCATGGTCCGTGCATTGGTCAGCTCCCACACGTGCGCACCCACCCATCCACACACACACACACAGACACACACACACAGACACACACAGACACACACACACAGACACACACACACACACACACACACACACACACACACACACACACACACACACACACACACACACACACACACACACAGACAGATACACACACACACACACACACACACACACACACACACGGCTGTGACTTCGTCTCTGGGGAACTCATCATTCCGGGTCACTTGGAGTGCAGGCCTCCTAACAGTGAGCTGGGGAAGCTTGGCCCTGGCGTGGACAGAAGGCCCTGTGGAGGCTGTCTCAGCAGGAGCCAGCCGTAGCGCAGTCGCCTGCGGGTCCCCTGTGGCGCAGCATCGTGCCAGCCAAGATGTGGGGTCCTAGCCCCATGCAGTGCACCCCCCTGCTTACGTCCCTCTGACCCACACTCTGCAGAAGGCACGGGAGCCTTTGTCACACCGCAGCCAGAGCTTCCTGAGTAGACTCCTGGAAGCTGTGTCCATGTGCTGGTGACTTGGCTTCTCCGTGGCAGCTGTGGACACTGGCCTAGTGCATGGGCGCAAGTCTGAAAAGGATGTTCGTGGGGGACCTACTGTGTCCCTCAAGCATCACTCCCTGACCAGTTCCATAGCCACACCAGCCATAGACACGGCCCCTCCAGGCTTCGAGTGCAGCCCTCCTGAGGAGGTCCTTTTGCCCTACCCTCCATTTGCCAATCTGGAGGGATACTTTGCTGCAGCGGGCACTAGGGGACACAGAGCAGCCCTCCCAATCGGTGGGCCTACTGTCCTTTCCTCCTGCCCAGTGCCATGGCTTATGGGATGAGGATGAGGTCGTGGACAGTGGCACCGACAAAGACGACTCGGACGCTGAGCTGTCCCTCAGTCACAGCAGGAGAGACTCTGCAGACTCGCTCAAGTCCATCAACTTGGCTGCCTCAGTGGAGTCGGTGCATGTGACCTTCCCCGAGCCACCCGCGGCTGTGCGCAGGAAGCGCTCAAGCGGCAGCTGCCCCGACTCCCCCAGCTCCAGCTTCTCCTCCAGCAGGTCCAAACGAGGTGTGTATCCACCGCACCGTAGCTGAGTAGGCCTGAGCTGCTGGGTCTGGGGAGGTGGGTCACTGGAGCTGGCCAGACAGACACCGCACTGCGAGGAATTCGAGTCCTGCCCTCCGCTGGAAACATTTGATTCCTTCCAGGACAAGGATTAGTTTTTGTGGGCAGGGCCTCCACACCCCGGGGGCCTCGTGGGCATCAGGCACAGGAAGATGTCCACCAGGGTGGTGCAGCGTCCTCGGTCTCAGCTCAGTCTGCAAGCGGATTTCTTTGTACACAGTGGGAACCTTCAGCCTAAGCTGGTTGTGAAGTCCTCACTAGACCATGAGTGGACTGGGAAGCAGACCTGCCTGGCTCATATTTCTGAGTCTGAGGTCTCGAGCCCTCCAGACACCTGTGTGTCCATTCTCAGGGCTGGTTTTGGGGCAGACACTGCGAGCCAGGTCACAGTCCTCATGTAGTTGGAGAAATTAGGTTATGACAAAGGTGTGGATCACACACCCCATCAGGAAAAGCCACTTTATTTAGGGCAATAAAAGCTGTTCTTTGAGGAATCTTCCTGGAACAAAGGTTGCACAGCAATCGGGGCAAAGCCACTCCGAGGGTGAGACCCCACGGGTCTGCTCCTCAAGGGGCGAGTTGAGGGGAACATCCCTCAGTGCATGAGACCTCTGCGCCCAACGCCCAGGGGTGGGCCGGGCCTCCCCGCAACCCTAGGCCCGGGGTCCCCACGCTGAGCACGCACCTCCCTCCCCAGGCAGCACGAGCACCCGGAACAGCAGCCAGAAGGGCAGCAGTGTCCTGAGTGCGAAGCAGAAGGGCAGGAGGGAGCTGTATGTGAAGAAGCTCCAGGAGCACCTGGCCCGGGCCAAGGCCTTCACCATCCGGAAGTGAGTGCGGCCCCGCCACGGCCCTCTCCACACACAGGGCTGTAAACATCACCTGCTCCCTGTGGGGCTCAGACCCGCATGGCTGCGTTGTCCTTAAAAATCATTTTCCAGCAAGCACAATAGCGTCAGGTGCACAGCACTGACGCCTTTGCCTTCCTGTCTGAACAGAACAGACAAGCGAGTCTGAGGCTCACAGCACAGAGTGCAGACATGGCGGGCATGGCAGGCATGGCGGGCACAGTGCAGGCGTGGCAGGGTGGCAGGCATGGCGGGCACAGTGCAGGGTGGCAGGCATGGCAGGCGTGGCAGGCACGGCAAGCATGGCAAGCACAGTGCGGGCGTGGCAGGTGTGCAGGCACAATGCCAGCTATCGCCAGCCTGGTGGATGGAGAGGGCCACAGGGTCCAGCCAGACAGGCCTCAGAGACACACTCACAGTTCCCCCTGGGAAGACAGCTGGTCATCACAGTACAGAGATGGTTCACTTGCACCTGTGGGGACTGCCCAGAGAGGCAGGTCTGTGGGGTCCGGTCAGGCTGTGCCTGCAGGCTGCCAGCCGAGCTGGTGGGGCCTGAAGCCCGGTGAGCAGGGAAGGCAGGGTGGCTGGGGGGAGGCCAAGGCTGAGAAGGACAAGACCAGACCAGAGAGAGACGAAGACCTGCCTGTGCTCCCTAGGGCCACCTTGCCCGGCCTGCTCCCGTCCTATTGGCACCCAGCCCTGCAGTCTGCAGCGGGCTCAGGTCATGGGACAGTGCGGCCTGTCCCCCGCTGGGAGAGGGACAGGGAGCGGCGCCGACGGAGCTGGCTCCTTCCCGCCTGCGCCCGGAAGTGAGCACTTGCACACGCGGTCTGTGTTTACAGGACTCTGCAGATCTACGTACCCATCCGGCAGTTCTTCTATGACCTCATCCACCCCGACTACAGTGCTGTGACTGATGTGTATGTGCTTATGTTCCTGGCCGACACCGTGGACTTCGTCATCATCGTCTTTGGCTTTTGGGCCTTTGGGGTAGGTCGGACCACTGACTAGGCCGGCTCTCCGAGTGGGAGAGGCTGCTCAGCACCGACACACTCTCTCTTCCCCAGAAACACTCTGCAGCTGCGGACATTACCTCCTCGCTATCCGAGGACCAGGTCCCCGGACCATTCCTAGTGATGGTCCTCATCCAGTTCGGCACCATGGTGGTGGACCGAGCACTTTACCTCAGGAAGACCGTGCTGGGCAAGGTCATCTTCCAGGTCATCCTTGTGTTTGGAATCCACTTCTGGATGTTCTTCATCCTACCTGGTGTCACAGAACGGTGAGTGTCTCGAGTTTCTGGGGGCACAGCGCCCCTACAGGTAGATTCCCAGAGGCCATGGCAGCGGGTGCGTCCACAGCAGCGGGGCTGAGAGAGGCCAAGGCTGGAGTTGATCTCGTCAGAGTTAAATGAAGTGGAAATTGATTCCTGCAGAGTATTTTAGCCAGCTTTAATCTGAGATCACAGAAACGGTTTTCAGGTTGGTGAGGCCACAGCTGTCATGCCTCGGGCACAGCTGACTTGGAGAGAGACCAGGCGAGGTTGTGGGCAGGGTCCGGGTGGAGAGGGCCTGAGACCGCGTGAGACAAGGAGTGATGGGGAATCCGGCTGCTCACTGGCCGGAGAGCAGAGCGGGAGGAGGGGCCGGCGGCAGCCGTGTCTACGTCCCGAGGGGAGAGGGATCCCTGCGCCCACGCAGCGTTGCAGCTGGAGGAAGTGAGTTGAGGGTCGGTGAGGTGACAGCGCCCCTCAGCATGAAGGCTGGCGGCCATTGTCTCCCCCTGGTCCAAGGCACTGTCCCCTCCTGGCTTGTTACACCTCCGCCCAGTGTCCTGCTCCTCAGTGGCCACGCCCGCTGCAGCTCCACCATCAGGCCCCGGTTCCTGCGTCCCCAGTGAAAGAAAAACTGGCAGATGACTGCACGGGCATATTGGCTGTGAAGGGCTCCAGGGGGTGTGACAGGACAGGGCAGGCTACCGCTCCCTCTGCTCTGAGTCTCCCCACTCCGGACCACGAGGCCTCCCGGGTGACACGGTTCTGAGGACAGAAGCCTGGGCGTCGTGGAAAGTCATCTTTGAGGTCAGAGCTGAGTGTCATTCTCCACCATGCCTGTGAACCGGCCCTCAGGCTGGCTGAGGAGGTTTCGGAGGTGGGAATGGAAAGTCGGGAAAACTGGGTTTCACTTGCGTGGCTCTGTGGAAACCAAGCAGACACCGCCCGGAGGGGTGAACTGCGGCCTCCAGCAGGGTCAGTGCTGCCCCACTGGGGGCTCTGACCCCGACTGCCGGGGCCCAGGTGCGGAATCGCTGGGGGCTCTGACCCCGACTGCCGGGGCCCAGGTGCGGAATCGCTGGGGGCTCTGACCCCAATTGCCGGGGCCCAGGTGCGGAATCGCTGGGGGCTCTGACTCGACTGCCACGGCCCAGGTGCGGAATCGCTGGGAGCTCTGACCCCGACTGCCGGGGTCCAGGTGCGGAATCGCTGCTTCTGACTGACAACCCCAGAGATGCAAACACGTAACAGAGAAAGGAGTCAGGAGAATGTTCTTGAGGCTCAGGTAGTACTAAAGAAATGAAATATTCTTACCAGAAACACCAGAAGCCCAGAAGCTTCTCCTTCTGCAGCATATACGAGGCTGAGTATATGCAGTAAGATTGGAAGATATTGTGAATGTTCAATTTTCTGTCGAGTTTATTAAAGTAAAGACACCTTGCTACTGACCCTCCAAATCCTCACCTCACTTTGAGCATACCGCGCCCGTCTTCCTGCAACTTTCTGGAGCAGCTCAGAGTCCTCTTTCCTGAGAGTCTGTGGCTAACTTAATGTCCTGAATGGGTTAGAAATGTTTCCGTTTCATGGTCCTTTGAGTTTGGGGAAGAGCCACAAGTCGCAGGCGCCAGACCCAGGGAGAAGGTAGGAGGACACCGTCAGGACTGCGGAGCTGCCTTTCTGCGGGGCGCATTCGGCATAGTTTTGATCGCGTCTCATCAGGACACCCAGGAAGGCGTCCAGAGCTGCGCTAGGACCTGCGAGGGTCCGTTGTGTGTTTCCAGAGAGGGGGAGAGTTGTGAGAGGCGTCAGTCACAATGCCTTTCACTGCAATAAAGTTTTCAGAATGTGAATATTCGCTGTATATTTCAGTCATGTCTCATAGCTCAGATGACAATGAAAATCCAGATTAAGGCAGTAGTTTGTACAAATATTAGAATTTCTTCTTCAGAATGTTATGAATCTTAGTTGTTTGTCTTTAAAGTAATTATAACGTGCTCTACAAATATTTGATTATACCTATCCCTTCAATCAGAGAAATAAAACAAATATGACACCCAAGTGAGGCAAATGGTGAATCTGGATATTTTTGCTGATAAATCAAAGCATTTAGTAGAAGACCTTCTTCACCTGCCTTAGAAACTCCTGACTTCAGAGAATGCAACCTTCAAAAACTCCCTAAAACTGCTACCTAGTTTTACATATTAGGGTAGCTGAACCTCATGAAGAAGAGTAGTCTCCCAAACTGTCAGCTGGTCAAGGTGACGCTAGATCTGGGTCCCAACCTGGCGCTGGGTCCCCTCCCACATGGAGGGTGTTCTGCACTGCGGGTCCCTCGCTGTACAGGTGGACGGGTGGTTACCCCATCCACAGAGCCTGGATCTCTGCCATGTCCCAGCTGGAACCCATGGAGATCGTGCTTCTACACAGGAGCTGTGGCATGACCTCCTGGCCTGTGGCGGGTGTCCTACTAATGCCTCAGCCAACTCTGCAGACCCACAATTTGTGTGGCTTGAACCCACAAATCTGCCATCTTGTGCTTCGGTGGCCAGTACTCCAACACGGGCTCAGTGGGCTAAAGTCAAGGTGTTCGCTGGTGACTTACTGTCCTGCTGGGTTTATTCATTTCCCTTCGCTGTCCGGGCAGGACCACAGGTGAAGGAGGCATGCCACTGAAGCGGATGAGCGTGGGCCATGCTGGGCCCCCAGGCACACAGTGTGATGAGCTCCAAGCTCCAGCCCCAGAAGTCTTCTGTCTACTAAAACATCACCTTCGAACTTCACCTGATACCCTTCCTGGTGCACCTGCTTAGTGGGGCCTTATTTGGCGATATTTAGCCAGATGTCTCTCTGAGCATGTCACTGGCAGTAGTTTCTTGTCACTTCAAACCTTGAGATATCACACCTGGCATCCATAGTTTACTTTTCCTCCCTCGTATGCTGTCACTCTGAGCGTCTTACTGACTGGCACGCTCACGACTGGCAGAGGCACATGGATGGCCAACCACTTTGGAAGGCAGTGTTGCTGTCTCCTAAGGGTTTCTACTCACCTCCCGCGTGACCTCGCGACTGTGCGTCCATGGAAATACAAGCTGTGTGCACACACTGACATGCACAGCAAGACCGTGGCAGCGTTAGGTGCAGCAGTCCCTGACAGAGAGGTGGAGGCTGGGGGACCTCAGGGTGCGTCCGTCCTTCAACACAACGCAGCAACAGCAGGGAAACGAGTGCTGTTCACACAATAATGGGCGTGGATCTCAGGGTGGTTAGGAAAGAGCTTTAGAACTTCAGAAAATGCAGACAGGGCTGGGGATTTAGCTCAGCAGTTCCATGCCTGCCTTGCAAGCGCAAGGGCCTGGGTTCGATCCCTGGTAACCACATACAACAATGTCAGGCGTGGTGACTCACACCCACCAGCAGTCAGAACCACATACCACAGTGCTGCGCATGGTGGCTCATGCCTGTAATCCCAGCACTTGGGAGGCAGAGGCAAGAGGATTGCTGTGAGTTCAAGGCTGACCTCAGGGCCAGCCTGAACTATACAGTGAGAACCCTGTCTCAAAAAAAACTAAAAAAGAAACCAGTAAGTTAATGTAATCATAGCCAGGGCAACCAAGCCATGTGCATGATTACGAGATTTGTTTAATGACTGGTTCTCTTTTGGCCCACCTTTTGCCCTGGAAGTGACCCACTATGCAGAGAATTTCTAATAATTGACTAACTGGCAGAAGGGAAATTCACTTTGATTTAAATCTAAACGGGTATCTTTTTGTAACAGAAGTATATGCCATTCCTTTATTTTCTACATTTTTACATTTTGTAGGAAATTCAGCCAGAACCTGGTTGCTCAGCTTTGGTACTTTGTGAAGTGTGTTTACTTCGGATTGTCCGCCTACCAGATCCGCTGTGGCTACCCGACTCGCGTCCTGGGGAACTTCCTCACCAAGAGCTACAATTACGTCAACCTCTTCCTGTTCCAAGGGTAAGGACACCTGCTGTGGTGACCAACTGAGTCACCAAAAGGCACATTGTGCCTCTGAGAAGAAACAGGAAGGAGAACACAGTGGCATCATCATCCTGGAGCTCTTCCGGCCTGGCTGGAGAGCAGGTGTGGCTGCTGAGGTCCCTCCCCAAGTATGACCACCCCTAGGCTGGGCTGGCAGTAGTCCTGGCATCCTCTACCTTGGCTAATCTTTTATTTCAGCATCTTGCCTAATTACCGTAAATATTTAATGGTGAGAATTAGCACTCCCTAATCTGTTAGTATTAATATGCTTATGGTACGAGGTCACAGAGCATTCCAAATCTGAACACTTCCAAGACACCTGTGGCACCGTTGTGGACGAGGACACTTGCCCGCCCCGCCAGCCTGGGGTGCCTGACTCACCTGGTCGTCCTGGTGAATTAGCTCCTCAAACACAGTCTGTGTGATTCTTCCCTGTGGTGACCTGGGCTTCCACTCCAGTTTCCTGGAAGTGGTTCCTCAGCATAAAAGATGAGCCACTGCGGGCTCAGTAGGGCCAGGGATGGTGACTTACACAGCAGGGCAATGGATGCTTCCGAGGCGGAGTCTTCGTGGGGCTTTGTTCAGTGTGAGGAGGGCTGATCCCCTCTTTTGGGGCTGGGCTTGTGTCGACACTGTGGAACTGAGGGGTAACTTTTGGGTGAGGACGTGGGTCGAGTCCAAAGACTCCAGGCCTGGAAACATCTGAGGCTCAGAAAGTACAGGACGTCCAATTCCCGGGGCCAGGCCGAGCCGCCCCAAAGCGCAGTGACAAGTGCCCCCCCTTGCCCCGCCACCTCCCCGACCTGCCCTTCCCAGGAGAGTCCTCACTGGCATGTTGTAGCGGGGCAGTGCCCCGAGCCAGACACCTCATGATGCACCAAGTAAGCGTGGGAGCTGAGAGGCCCTCCGATGTGCTCGGACAGCCATCCCAGTGAGGCACACGCCAGGGAGACCACGGCGTGAGAGGCGCTAGTTCTTTGTGTGCTGCTTCCCGTGCAGAGCAGCTACTTCCCCAGTGGGTTCTCCTGAGAGTTTTCCACGAGTCTCGAGGTTCAAACAGGAAGGATCACGGGACCCCGGGACGGATGGCGACAGGGCCACCCCAGTATCTTTCTGACAAGCTGTGGTTCGCGACAGGTTCCGCCTTGTCCCATTTCTGACCGAGCTGAGGGCAGTGATGGACTGGGTATGGACGGATACAACCTTGAGCCTGTCCAGCTGGATCTGCGTGGAGGACATCTACGCGCACATCTTCATCCTGAAGTGCTGGCGGGAGTCGGAGAAGGTAGGACGCCGAGGAAAGGGCATCTTTCCCCCTGTTTTTCTTGGACCCAACTTGCTTATGAGGTCAGTGTGACACTGGCAGGTTTTGTGGCACAAACAAATCGAGCCTTAGGTGGAAGCCATCGTGACCTGTAAAATATCCCTTTGGAGAGATCTCCTGCTGTCTTTGTAAATTCTAGGGCCTTTCGTGGCTTCGCCTGAGAACCGCCGCTTTATAGTCATGGGGTCCACCTTGCTGCGACTTGGTGTTCATGGGGTTTGTGAGGATGAAGGAAATGAGGCCTGCCAGTTGCTTAAAACCTTCATATGTCCTTATTTTAAGGCACAGAGAAATTGATACGATGACAGCATGTCTCAGGACATTCTGTTTTGCAGCAACAGATCACGAAACCAGAAAACTTGGGGGAAAACAGGTTGACTGTGGCTCGCAGTTCTAGAGGGCAGGAAGGTGCTGGCTCCCGTCAAGGGCTCGTCATGGTGGCAAAAATAAACAGGCGTGTGTGGGACAGAGCGAAGGGACTAACTCCTTTCCCACCAAAAAGCCATCGGTCCTGTTATGTGGCCCAGGTGCCTCCTCACCTCCGCACACCTGCTGCTCACCATGAGGGTCAGTGGGGACACACTAGACCCAGGCCGTAGAGGACCTCGACGGTAGTGACCGGGGTGACGAGGGATCTGGACACTATGACTTGTGAAGAAAAGGAGAAAGAACCAATGATCATTTGGTCTAAAGCAGGAAATATGAGGGACGGGTAGACCAGAAATAATAGCCAGTTTCAACAATTTAAGTACTGGAAAGAAAAGCAAGATAGAGGGCCGGGGAGTTAGCTCAGTGGTTCCGGCGCCTGTCTCGCAAGCGCAAGGACCCGGGTTCGATTCCCCGGTAACCACATAACAATACTGGGTGTGGACCCACACCCAGCAGCAACCAGTACCACATCCACAGTGCCGGGCGTGGTGGCTCACGCCTGTAATCCCAGCACTCGGGAGGCAGAGGCAGGAGGATTGCTGTGATGCAAGTTTGAGGCTGAGCTCAGGGCCAGCCTGAACCACAAAGCGAGACCCTGCCTCCAAAAACCTAAAAAAAAAGAAAAGCAAGCTAGAATTAATTTGAGGAAAAAAAAAAAAAAGCAGATTGAAGACAACTAGTCAAAAATCCCAAATTTTAACTGGGGCTTTATCTCAGTGGTTCCAGCATCTGGCTTGCAAGTGCAAGGTCCTGAGTTCGACCCCTGGTAACCACATACCACAATGCTGGGTGAGGTGACTCATGCCCATCAGCAATCAGTACTACATACCACGGTACCAGTCATGGTGGCTCACTCCTATAATCCTAGCACTCAGGAGGCAGAGGCAGGAGGATTGCTGTGAGTTCAGGCTGAGCTCAGGGTCAGCCTGAACTACAACAGTGAAATCTTGTCTAAAAAAAAAAAAGTCCAAATTTCAGTGGAATGTAAAGAAATTTCTAACCATTGAAGATCCTCCATTATATAATTGTATGACACAAACTTTTCACTTACATACACAGAGTCACACAGACAGTAATTTAGATACTAGTTACCACCGTGTGTTAGTCAGGTTTCCGTCATGGTAACAAAGCATCTGAGATGTTAACTTGTAGCCCTTGACTGTGGCTCTGGCCCTGACAGCACAGAGCACCGTCGTGCCGGGAGGGTGTGAGTCAGGCCAATCGCTTGGTGACTGAGAAGCCAAACAGGAGACTGAAGCCCCACGATCCCTTCTTAAGGTGCATTCTTGTGAACTACGACCCCTGCTGAGCCTCACCCCCTGGAGGTGCTGCCACCTCCGAAGCACCACTCTGGGGAAGCACAGCACACGGCCTGCTTGTGCCCTCCAGTGGCTCAGAGATGTCACTCCCCTCACCGGCCCGCAGCGCCTCCTGGGCCGCACAGGGTCCGTCCCCTGGCTGCTGTCACATGCTCTCTTAGCTGAGGTGGGACATGGGGTCATCTTACTCAAAGGCCTGGAGCTGAAGTCTAGCTGATACTCTAAATGTGCGGCTCACGCACAGTCCGTGGCAGGCTGGCTGGCTGGCTGGCTCCAGGCAGAACGCCAGGGCAGAGGGGCTGGCGGAGGAGAGCTGCTCATGGCATGGGGGACAGAACCGAGGGAGGAGCCTGAAGGGCCACCCACAGTACTGCCTCTTCTGCCCACACCGCACATCCTGACAGCAAGTCAGCTGTGAACCCCATCATCCAAACACCCTCCACGAGCCCCACCTGTGAGCATGTGAGGCTGTAGGGACACGCAGATGCTCACATTCCTTCTGTACGATTGCCTAGTGGTGGCACCGTCTGGCACCCGTGAGTGTCGTCCAGAGTACTCACAGCTCCTTAGACAGTGCGTTGCTGAGGTGGTAGTGCCCGGGCCCTATATTTCAGAGGGTAATGACAAAAAAAAAGTCTGCACATGTTCAGTACAGAGCAGTTTTTCCCAAAATATTTCTGATCCAAAGTCGGTTGAGTGTCTCCTGCTCGGGGAGACAGCCTCTTCTCCCAGCCACGTAGATCTCAAGGCTGCCAGCCAGCTCACCATGATACCCACGAGGTCCCTGCATGGGTCAAAGCCGGTTCAAAGGCAGCACAGACTGGAAGCAGGAGAGACCCTCGCAGCACTGGTGAAGGTGTGCTGCTGGGCTGGGCACACCGGAATGAGAACGTGAGGCTTTCTGTGGCAAGACAATGTGACCAGCTTTACAAGCAGCCCCTGTGCTTCTGAACGCTGCCAAGCACGAGCACCCATGGGCATGCCTGCCCGGCCGGGGTCTGGACAGTGTCGGCCCACAAACACCTTGTGCACAGGGCAGGGGCTGCGACAGGATGCGAGGCTCTAGGGTGAGAGCTCCGGTCAGCGGAGTGGCGTGTGCTCACTGTGTGCCTGGGCGCTTCGGTCCTGTCCTCTCTCCCCTGCTTTTCATAGGGACCAATTCGACAGAAACTCGTCTCCGTCCTTCATCCTACCCGCACCCCTACTCAGCGGCACTGCACAGTATCGACACCCCCTTTCTCCCGGGCCTCTGGGCTTCCAAAATTCAAAGTGTGTCTTCCCAGAGGGCACACCAAGCCTTCTGGAACTGTCCAAGAACCCATGTCCCTTGGTTTATATCTATCATGAGCTCTCTGATAAAACCCTTGCACCATACTTTGTGGAGCAACAGTAATTTCTTGGGAGGCGAGATGTTGGCGGGCAAGTCCTCAAGCCAGCTGTCCCTCCCACTGAGTTCCCACTGGGCAGTGGGCAGCCACGGCAGAGGGAGGGCCCACAGCGCCCGGCCTGCGGGAAAGGCACTGCTGGAAGGTGGCGGGAGGAAGCCAGGTCAGCGGGCGTGCTCCAGAAGGAGACTCAGACACTCGGCCTCCTCAGCCCCCGCGAGGACGACAGACCCTCCCCCACCCCGCCGTGGGAGTGCCGGGTCACCAGAGGCCCGTGGCAGGGAGACGGAGTGTCCACGGCCTGACCGCCTGCAAGCCAGGAGCCGAAAGCAGCCTCCTCCTTCCAGATGGTCTCAGGAGTTGTGTCACAGGGACGGACACTGGATGACACGAGCCTTTCCCTAGACACCTTTGGAAACTGTCGGGATGCGTCTGGAGGGGAATGGCAAACTGGGGGACAGTGAGCAGCTGGGTTACCCGGGAAGGGGCCCAGGACAGGAAGGGGACAGGCCGCCAGTCTCCCCAGCGGCCCAGGCATGTGGAGGGCGAGCAGACACGAGAGCAGAAGGGGACCGGCACGCTTTGAGATGACCTGTGGCCCTCAGGAGCTGAGGCCTCACCGTGGGGAGGAGAGCAGAGCGCCTTGGCAAGACACAACCAACCGCTCAGCGTGCGAAGCCTGCGCAATGCACATTGCCTGGCTGCTTGTCTGAACTTGTCTCCTTGAGAGAATGAAATCCAGGTGTGTGTGTGTGTGTGTGTGTTTTCGTGTGTGGATGCACATGTACTTACATGCACACTCACATGTATTGTGTCAAAACGTATATTTCACACTTTCAAATACTAGGTTCCGATTTTACTTTCAAATGGTGAGTTCAGAGTAGAGCATTGCAGTCAGCAGTGTGACCCAGCGCTGCAGGGGTCTGCTGCCCCTAACTGCTGGAGGCTCTCACAGCAGACTTGTCGGCAGACTGAGCTGGCACACGGCACGTGCAGAGTACATCCTGGCCTCAACCCGGTTCCGGCCTGGCCAGTCCCAGAACTATCCACGGCAGCCACGGTAGGGCAGGCTCCTCGGCCTGGAGCCTGTGGCCCAATGAGAGCTGTTCTACTCTTCTGATCTTCTGAGCTAGGCTGGCTCCTGCTGGGCCCGTAGGCTCCAGGACTGAGCCCTGTGCGGACTGGGGAGCGGGGGACCACTGTGCTTCCCGGACCATCTTGTCTGCATGGACTCCCGCTGCTGATAGCACTGAAGCCCAGGATGGGTGAGGTGAAAGGCAAGAGGCCTGTCTGGGCCCATGACTCTGCTGCAAGGTCAAGGGCAGCCTCTGACAACACCCTCTCGCTGGCAGAGGCCTGTGGTGAGAGGCGGCAGCACGCAGGAGGGCTGGCCAGCTGACGTGCCGCAGACCTGCTGCAGAGACCTGTCCACCCACTCGGCCCATGGCCTCCTGCCGACATTGATTCACCACACGTGGGTCTCGCCTGGTCCATTCTGGGTGCCTCACGATGGGGCTGAAAGGTCATCACGAGCCTGGAGGGGCCAACCACATGCCTGTGCAGCACAGCGCACCCTCGGAAGTCACTCTAAGAGGGCAGCGAGTCTCAGCACCGCCCCCGCTGTGCGGTGCAGCCTCGAAGCTCGGCACGGTGGTATGAAGCACAGTGACACAAGTCCAGCCTAAGCAGCCGTGGCTTCGGCTCCTGCCTGGCTCTGGGTGCCTCCTCCACCTGTGCCGGGCCTGGGCCACGTCCCTCTGTAGGACCTGTGCCACCCAGACAGCACTGGGATCAACCTACAAGTAATGTCTTCCCACTCCATGAGTGCATGCAAGGGCTCAAAAGGTTCAGGTCTTGAGGATTCAGGAACTGGAAATGAAATATCTTTCTTATATGATCCCTTAAAAAAAGGTTTATCCAGCAGGATAAGGGATGTCCTGCTCTGCACGCTCATCAGCAGCCAAATGCCAGGGCCGCTTTGAGGGAGGCGCTGGGCCAGGTGTAGGTTCGGGGAAAGCTCAGTGCAGTGCCCGGGCTGAACAAGATAGGACTGGCCTGTCCGAGGGACCAGAGATCAGACAGGATCCACGCCCCGACACCACCTCCCCGCCCAGCCTGCTGTGGGCGGGCCTCACCCGCGCCTCTCTGAACTCTCCGCTGCAGAGGTACCCTCAGCCCCGGGGCCAGAAGAAGAAGAAGGTGGTGAAGTACGGCATGGGAGGCATGATCATCGTCCTGCTCATCTGCATCGTCTGGTTCCCGCTGCTCTTCATGTCTCTGATCAAGTCCGTCGCTGGGGTCATCAACCAGCCCCTGGATGTCTCTGTAACCATCACCTTGGGAGGGTACCAGGTAACCTGGGCCACACCGACGGCCATAGCTTTCCCAAATCACTCTTCCCTGGGGGTGACTCAGGGTATTTAGTGGGGAGAGGCTCTGCCAGTCCAAATGTTCTATCCAGATATTGGTTGTTCGTGGCGTATTACGTACGCAGTCAGGTGCACAAAACAGGGAAGGCCGTGTCCTTTCAGTACAGGGTTGACCGCTGAAGAGGAGAGGTCTGAGGCCAGCTGCCTTCCAGGGCTGATGGACTGTGTCAGTGTTTAGCCCAGGATACAGAGAAAAGCTGAGCAGTGCTGACAGTGCCACGTGTCTTTGTTTTCCAGCCTATTTTCACAATGAGTGCCCAGCAAAGCCAGCTGAAAGTCATGAACAACGACAAGTTCAAAAAATTTGTAGACAAGTTCTCTCGGGACACCGTAAGTACACACACGTCATGGGTATCTGTGAAGACCTTCTGCCTAGGGGTGTTCACAGGTCACCCCGCTGCTTCCAGTACCACCTCAGCCTTTGGTGGTGGGAGGAAGGACCTTTCTGGGATTAGCAGTTATGTGGCAGGGTCCTGGCCACTGGCCATCTAAGAAGTTATGTCTATGTTCTTGGACATAGATGGTAATAAATAGAGTTTGAATTTGTAACATTTTAATGTAAGATCAATCTCTATGGATCTATTTTTTTTAACTTTTTGATTTGTGGTGGATATCAATCCTCAGATCAGTAGGTCTACTCTGGACAGCTATCCTAAGATGGTAATTCAAAATTCGGGAAAGCAACATGTAAGTATTTACATGAGAAGGTATTCTCTATGTGAGTGGAAATAGGAAGCAGTTTAAGGGTTCTGCAGTGTGGTAGGTGAAGCAGAATAGGGCACATGTGTTACAGGAGCTTGAACAAGACAGGCCACACACCGGTAGTCACAGTGAGGGAGCACTCCGACCTCCACTCCCTGTGTACTCTCTGCTGACCAGAGGTCTCCCAAGCAACTTCTGTCATGATAACAATAATCATTACAAGTGGCATGGCCGTTCTCAAGCTACAAAATAATAAGAAAGATACAGGCTCATTTTTTAAATGATAAAAAGCAGGAATCCATCGCCCGCTGCACAGAACAATGCCAGTGCTCTGGTAGCTGAGCTATACCTGATGTTGCATATACCGCGTCATCCTTGTGCAAGGCCATGCTAAGCTTCTCTGAGCAGTTCTAATTTTAGGATATGTGCTGCCGAAGCAAGCGCCTTATGAACGAGCGCCTTATGTTATGTATGCCTTTCCTTGTAGTTCAGGCTTTTGATAATATGAGACAGTAGTTCTCATCACCAAAAGTAATTTTTCAAATAATGTTTTTAATTGAAGGAAGTGAGTAGATAAACAAATACATTCCTGCACCAAAAATGCCCACTGCCCAAAGGAATCGTGAGCAGTGAGCAGCTCTGGAGACAAGGGGGCTGGGCGGGTGAGATACTGCCCGTCTGAGAGAGCAGACGTTGATAAGCACCTGCTTAGAGGAGGGGACGCGACCTCCGTGGCCTGGCTGTCCTGGCTTGTGAGGCTGGGGGAGCGGGGAGGCGCCTGGGCTCAGGGGACCAAGGACAAGGACGGCTTAAGGCCTGAACCATACATGCCGACCGTCCCTTGGGGGAGAGTTCCTCTGTGCCATCAGGAAGAGGCAGAGAGGCGTTGCTGTTTCTCTCTGGCATCATGTCTGGGATCTGTTTATGCCTGTACTTTTGTGTGCATACAGGGTGCTATGCAATTTCTGGAAAATTACGAAAGAGAAGATATAACAGTAGCAGAACTGGAAGGAAACTCAAATTCTTTGTGGACCATCAGCCCTCCCAGTAAGCAGAAAATGATACAGGAACTCACGGACCCCAGTAGTAGCTTCTCTGTTGTTTTTTCATGGAGTATCCAGAGGTAGTTACTGTATTTCCATGCATCATTGTCCCTTTCCCCGTTGGAGCTCTGGCGGGTGGGGGAGGCGGCCAGTAGCATAGGTGAGCGTGGGACGGCCGGTACATCCTGGGAAGCCTTTCCTAGTGCCACAGGCAGCCCTTCTGTTTGTGGAATATTGACTTGCCTGGGAGCCAGTGACCAGACTGTCCTACTTCTCGTGCATATTTACTTAGTTTCAGTTCTTTGGAGGTGGCTGGCGGAAAGTTCTCTAAACAAGACAGAGAGATAAATAGCCAAGAAAGAGGGTAAAGATGTACAAAATGAAAGAGTGTGGCTGAACTGTGAGCTTTCCGTGCTAAGAAGCAGCTGGTCTCAGTAATTCCTCTGGAATTGGGATTACCACTCGCATCCCTGGCACTTCAGGGAAGTCCTCGCCAACCTCTCCTTCCACTGGGGGTCTCAGGCACCTCAGCACCCCTGAAGGGGCAGAGCAAGCTGAGATCTGTGCCCCTTGACCCGAGCCGGGCCCAGCATGCGGCCCGAGTGCATCTCAGTGAAAGTCCCTTCGCGTAGTTGGTTCTGGCGTGGCCACCTCGCCGGCTGATCACTGGTTTCTGCTGTCGAGGTCTTGATGTTCAGGACTTCAAGCCGCAGGCAGCAGGACCACACAGGTCTCCACGATGCCAGCTGCTTCGTTCAAATTCATAGAGAGACATGGCAAAGGCAAAAGAAAGCTTTCTGGACTCTAACGTAAATTCTCAAGAAGATGGGAAAGACTGCAGTGGGGGTTTTCAGAATTACAAGAAGTTTAATCTGCTTTCTCTCACTGAAAGTGTCCAAAATTTCTCACCAGTTTATGTGCTAATTCCCAAAAATGTACCTCCCAGCTTTTTATTTGAAATATGTTCACAAAATAATTTTAAAATTCAGTTTCTGACCGAGCATTTCTTTTACAAAGTGTGGGCTCGGCATGCTTCCAGCCAGCAGAGCAGGCTGTCCCCGATCTGGTCTGCAGGTGTTGGTGCTCCCCAGGGTTTATTACGTGGCTGTGTGCGGAGATGGACACGAGGAGAGGCTGCAGGAAGAGCTGTGTGGCAGTCGGGCCTCGATGAAAACCTCGGGAGAGGACAGAGTTAGGGCTCATGTGACTTTTGAAATCGCTTCCAAACTTCTGAATATGCACTGATATTCTGCTTCTTTCTGTCTTTTTCTTCATAGAAACATGAGTCTGGGTGCAAAAGCAGAAATAGCAACAGATAAGCTCACATTTCCTCTTAAAAATGTCACGCGAGAGAGCATAGCTAAAATGATCGCTGGCAATGACACGGAAAGTTCAAAGACGCCTGTGTGAGTCTCTTCCCTGACAACATAGCTTCCACTGGGGCCTTAGTACTCTTCTCTCTGCCAAACAAGATGCCTGACACCTAAAATTAAAGGAGGAATGCTTTATCTTGGCTCACAGTTTGTAGAGGTCTCAGTTCCTAGTTGGCTGGCACCGAGGTGGCTCATGGCAGAGGGTGTCATCGAGGGGAAGTAGCACATGGCAAAGCAGGGCAAGGCAGGTGGAGGGCAGCAGACCATGGAGCAGCAAGGACAGCAGCCCACGTGCATTTCTTGTATGTAAAAGTGAGTGCCAGCAGGGCGCGTTCATACGGACGAGCTCTGGCATCTGAAACGAGAGAGGCCTGGGACCCCGGGTCTGGGCTGCAGCCACTGACTTGCTGGGTACAGAGTTTGTGGAGCCATGAGACTGTTCAGCTGCGGGATTGTGAGCATCGTAGAAACACACAGATCCAGATGCCCGTGCACTGTATTGATGTACACACACTGTCATCGTTATCTGTTTGATAGGAAGTGAAAAGCACCACTAAAGTCCACATTTAGTGGGCAAAACGGCTCACACTGCACTGTCTTCTCTCACCACACAGGACAATAGAACAGATGTACCCATATTATGTGAAAGCACCAAGTGACTCCAACTCAAAGCCTATAAAGCAGCTTTTATCAGGTAGGAATGAGAAGTCATTTCAGAACTTGGAGCCCTTCCCGAGCTACTCTACCTCCGCTTCACTGAGCCCCTGGCCCTTTCCCTGCCCCCTGACGTCCTTGCCAGTCAGGGGCCTCACCACGGGAAGAATGCAGGACAGATGTCTGCAGAGTTTACATGAGAGGGGACTGAGGCTTGGGGTACGAATTACTCAGGCCAAGTCACATACCGGTACGTGGCAGAAACAGATCCAAACCTGGGCCTGGGCTCGGGTCAGATGCATCCCCTTGGCCCACTCTCTGGACTGCAGGACCAGAGTTATTCCTTATCCTGAGTTTCCTGAGCTTCACTTCTTGATAAGGATTTTGGCTTTCTACTGTCCTGCTGCTCTTCACTCATTCACTTGTCCGTCATCCAGCCCCTATCCATCCATCCATGAATCATCTACCCACCCCTGCATTCATCTCTTTGTTCATCTGCCTGGCCCCTTACTTAGCCCATCTATCATTCCATCCATCCATGGGTCCTTTTACCCACCCATCCCTTCACTGATCTACTTGACCATCCACCCACCCATCCTCCTGATGACTGTCATCCACCCACCC
>PVIR01001526.1:0-56664 GCA_004026965.1 Petromus typicus | reverse complement strand
ACCAGGAGTCAAGCCCAGGCTGGACTGCAACAGTAAGACCTGGTCTCAAAAAACCAAAAATGGAATAAACGTATAACCAGTAGAGAAAATAATTTCCTTAATATACAAAAGACAGTAGAAGAAAAGGAGGTACAGAGAAAATCGATGAGGCAAATGCAAGTCAAACAGTGAAATGGCTGACCTAATTCTGTGAAGGTCACACTATTAAATATGTTAAGTAACTCACAACTGTGGACATGTAACCAAATATAAGTGAATTTATATTTTAATCAAATGAGGAATTACCAAACTGGACCAAGCCAATGTTTCCCACAAGACAGAAGCTTTGAATATGGAAACACGAGTGATTAAAAGTGAAAGCACATTTAAATACACCACACAATTAGCTTAAGAGGCTGAAAAGGCTACATTGATACAGATGTAACAGACGATGAGGAAAATAAGACCAGAAACACAGAATGACAAAAGGATCAGAGGAGCCATAGAATATCAGCTTTTCCCTCCCTCTGCTGTGTATACAAGCCAACAAGGTACACACAGGTGTGGATGGAGTTTCAATACTCCTCTCTGGAATTAACAAAGCAAACAGGGAAAAAAGGCAGCCATAGGCCAAGCAGCCGGAACACTGGGGAGGTGTCACTGAGGTTGCCCGGACGACAGTCCCAAGATGGACCACGTGTGGGACCCCACGACACACCTGCACACCCTAAATGTTCCCCGATCACCCTGGGACTAAACTAAAAGTAAGTAACAAAAATATAACCGGAAAATTCCGCAGCATGCGGAGATTAAGCAACACACTTCTAAATAACACATGCTCCAAGAAGAAATCTCAAGAGTTCAGAGGATTTAAATTCAATGAAAATTAAAACATACCGAAATGTATGAAATGCAGTGAAATGTAGAGTTTTGAGTGCTTTAGAAAGTAAGATGGATCTAAAAATAATCTCAATTTTCATTATAGGAACGTACAAAAAAGAACAAATTAAGTCCAAGATATGCAAAGCTGGTGATACAAACCCAGAGCTCCGGTCTGCCCAGTGTGGCGGCACCAGACGGAGCGCACAGCACCCGTTTGGCTTGCAGGGCACCGCGCCTGCAGGTTCAGCCAAAGGGGGTTGAGTGTACTCAGACAAAAGTGTGTCTGGACAGACCACACACCGCTGCTTCTTGTGGGCACTCCCTCGCCATCGCGTGCTGCTGCACTGGGCATTACAAGCGAGAGGGAGGCGGAGAGGATGTCGCTGGCCAGACGGCGTCCCTGCGCCCTATTACAGAACTGGCTTGAGCACTGCCCTGGAATGCGGTGCGCCCGAGCCCTGGAAATGGCCCCTCGGATCCGGAAGGACGGTGGCTCTGCCATTTGGGAAGGCAGTTTGCGGTCCCTCGCTACAGTAGTACCCACCCCTGCTGCCCACACTGAGCGCCACACTTCTCCCCACAGAACGCGAACATCCGTGTCACACACAGGCTGCGCGTGGGTGTTCACAGAGCTTTGCTTCTAATCACCAAAGCACAGGCGCAGCCAGGATGCGTTTAAGGAGATGACTAGATAAATACACCATGACGTGATCAAATATTTATTTAGCACTTGAAAGAAATGACCTCTGAAGCCGCGAAGATAAAAGCAAGAAGCTTACAGGCATCCTGCTGGGTGAGAGGCGCCAGTCTGCGGAATCCCCTCGGTCTTCCGGAGGAGGAGACCGGCAACAGCGGGGACACGGAGACGCGGAAAGACCGGTGACTGCCGGAGCTCGGAGGGACCGAGGGAGGCTGGAGAGGAAGAGCGCCGCGGGCGTTCAGGGGCAGAGAAGGGCTCGCGCGGCCCTGCAGCAGCGGGCAGTGTCACCGGCCCGAGCTGCAGAATGTGCGGCCGCAAGACTGGCCGGCGCCGACGGGGAGGACCGCACACACAGCGGGGCGCGTGCGGCCCCCCGGCAACTCCCGCTCAGCCCGCCCAGGAGCCCAGCACGGAGCTGCAGGCCTGTGGCCCCAAGAGGGTGAGGCAGGAGGGTCGGCAGCCAGAGCCTCCCGTGGCAACGTAGCGAGCGAAACCGGAGAGACGGAAGGGGCTGGGTGCGGCTCAGGGAGAGGCGCCGGCCCCGGTCCCCGCACGGCCAGCAGGTCCCCGCACGGCCAGCAGGTCCCCGCACGGCCAGCGGCGCAGCGGCCGCAGGCTGGCTCGGGCGGTGCGCGTGGGGCGTGCCGGGGCCCCGCAGCCCCGCCGGCCGGACTGAGGGGCGGCGGACAGGCCGTGGGCAGGGGCAGGGACAGAGGGGCGGCCGGGAGGGGCGGCGGCAGGCCGTGGGGCTCACACCGTCCTCGGGCTGCGGGCGCGGCGCAGCGGGCAGGCCGCGGCAGCCCTGGACGTGAGCTCTTCGGCGGCCTCGGCGAGTGTCTCCACCGCCAGGGCCTGCTCCTCCCCGCGGGCCGCCCGAGAGGGCTGCTGGGCTGCGCCCCGGGGGCCCCGAGCCCCAGACTTGTCTGCCGCGGCGCTCGGCCTGCGGGTCGGCGTGGGTTCCGAGCCGTAGGACCCGAAGCTGGTGCGACGCGCACGCGCCTTCCTTCAGGAAAGAACAAGGGCGGGGAGCCAGGCTGAAACTCTGGCCTGTCGTTGGTGACCCCTCTGCCTTGGGCGCTCACAAAACCACGTCGCCATGGAGACCCAGGGAGCTGAGAAACCCAGCTGCTCCCAGCGCGTCCTGTGCCGGGGTCCCACAGCCCCGTCCACCGGCCCCCGCCCCACCCCCAGCCGCAGAGCCGCCCGGGCTCCAGCCAGCTGGAACCCAGAACGTGGCCTGCCCGGGGCCGCCCCGGCTCGCGTCCCTGCGCTGGGATGACCGGCTCGCGGCGGGGCCCCGACGGCAGAGGCTGGAAAGAGCCCGGAGGGGCGATGCCCCGGGAGCGCCCCCTGCTGGCGCGAGGAGCCCGGAGCCCAGAGCCGTCCGCGCGCGCGTCCCGGAGCGCCCCCTGCTGGCAAGAGGAGCCCGGAGCCGTCCGCACGCGCGTCCCGGAGCGCCCCCTCCTGGCGCGAGGAGCCCGGAGCCCGGAGCCCGGAGCCGTCCGCGCACGGGTCCCGGAGCGCCCCCTGCTGGCAAGAGGAGCCCGGAGCCCGGAGCCGTCCGCGCGCGCGTCCCGGAGCGCCCCCTGCTGGCGCGAGGAGCCCGGAGCCCGGAGCCGTCCGCACACGCGTCCCGGAGCGCCCCCTGCTGGCGCGAGGAGCCCGGAGCCCGGAGCCGTCCGCGCGCGCGTCCCGGAGCGCCCCCTGCTGGCAAGAGGAGCCCGGAGCCCGGAGCCGTCCGCACGCGCGTCCCGGAGCGCCCCCTGCTGGCAAGAGGAGCCCGGAGCCCGGAGCCGTCCGCGCGCGCGTCCCGGAGCGCCCCCTGCTGGCGCGAGGAGCCCGGAGCCCGGAGCCGTCCGCACGCGCGTCCCGGAGCGCCCCCTGCTGGCGCGAGGAGCCCGGAGCCCGGAGCCTCCGGCGGCCGCTTCTCCCAGATCTGGCTCTTCAGGAGAGGGAGCGAAGGGGACTTTGCAAAGGGAAGGGATAGAGACGTGGAGGAGAGAGGAGGGTAGGGCAGAGGACCGGCAGGGGCCGGGGTAGGGTGTGGCCCACGTGCCACCTCCCCACGATGGGTGTCGCTGTTATTGCTGCAAGCATGCACTAATAAAAATAAAAACTGAAGGAAGAAACGGCTGCGAGTGGTGATTGGGCGGCTGTCAGTCCTGGCAGGAGCCTCCCACAGACAGTGTGCCCTGTACTTGAGGAGGTGGGGACAGGCACAGACATCTGTGTGCATTTATTTACTTTTCTTAGACAGAGGCTCTCACTATGTAACCCAGGCTGGCCTTGAACTCACAGCAGTCTTCCTGCCTCAGCCTCCTGACTGCTGGAATTCTAGGCCTGCGCCATGGCATCTGGACGGGGAATCCTGGACACAGGCAGCAGGTCACAGCGGCTCAGGCTGGCAGGGACATCCCGGGGGTCAGGACGCCTCTGCCTTCCTCAGCGGCCTTGCAGCTCTGAGGGCCCAGCTGCTGCAGAATTTCCTGTGCCCTGCGAGGAGGCCCGGCTACATCTCTGGCCCCCCTGTGGGTTCCAGCAGCAGCACAAGATGGCACTCTAGAATTTAGATTTTTTTCTCTTCAGAGCCAAGTGGCTTCCTCACACTTGGGGTGACAATGCCCTCCTCCTCTCAGCCCAGGTGAAAGGACCAGTATCCTGACACCAACCCCAGGAGGGGCCGTCAGCTCAGAGGCCGGACGTGACAAGGCCGTGCTGTGCAGTGGCAGTGTGGAGATTTATGGTATCTCTGTGTCCTTCCCCTCTGTCCTCACCAGAGAAGACTCTCGGCCATTGTGTGGGAAGGTGGTCACTGAGCCCTTCCATCTCCTCCGAGCTGGCTTGGGATAAATCCCTTTTCCATGTGACCCAAATGAATGGCCTCCTGTGATCTGGTCAGTGGGGAGCAGGTGGAGCTGAGCCGTGACCTAGGTGGCCTGTGACCCCCCTGGCCCGGGGCGGATTGTTGCTGTGGTCAGCAGGACCTGGGCACGACAGTCCCGCTGCTCTGGGACCAGGCTGCTCACTAGAGGGAGACGCGGGGGGAATGCCTTGCACTTCAGAGGTGTCCCCGGGTGGGACCTTCCCGAGGGATGACCTGGAAGTGAAGGACCGAAACTGGAGTGTCTGGGACGGACGGGGTGGGGACAGGCTGGAACACAGCAGGAGCCCCGGTGGGTCGGCAGCGAATGCAGGGTGGAGGCTCACTGCTCACTGAGGGCGCTGCGCGAGGGCAACGCCAGGGCCCTGTGGGAGCCTCCGTCCACCAGCTGCCCCTGTCCTAACACACCAGGGCTGGAACCAGCGATCTCAGGGCCGCTTCACGGGGCTGCAGGACATCATGGGACTTCTGAAAGCAGCTGGAATACTTTGCAGGGCCTGGACGAGGGAGGACAGAGGGGTGGACACTTCAGGAAGGATTTCCAGCGATGTCTAGCACACAGCCAACAGCAGTTAATTGCTTATTTCAAACTAGCTGGCAGAGAGCGTTTCCACTCCTCCCAACACAGAGCAGCGGGAACAGGGGCCAGGGACGCGGGCCTGAAGTGTCGGTGCGTCTATGTGCAGAACACCGCACTGGGCCCCACAAGTAGGCACAATGGCTGCGAGTCAGTAAAACTAAAAGGCGTTTAACAATGTCTGCCTTAGTTGACACAACTAAATGAAGTTTCTGAATTAGTGAATAAGAGGCACATTATGTTGCCAGCCAGGGGTCGTCACCACAGACCCACAGGCCGTGGCTGGCAGCGCATGCTGGACCCGGGGCAACTCATTTCATGATGGTGGCAGGTGTGACCGAGCTTGAGCTGCAGGAGAGATTTGAATATGAGATGTAGAGGGAGAGGTGGATGTCGGAGAGGTGTTTGTCACCTGCACTCTCCACCAGCAGCAGGGCGGCTGTGCCCAGCGTGAGTAGCACATGCCTGAGCTGGAGCTCAGCCCACCTCACCAGGCTGCCCGCCTGTGCCTCACTCACTGTTAAGTTCTTAGGAAGGAACTTGGAAGCTGTAATGGCTGTGTCTAGATCCCCCAAAGCCTCACAGTCATGGCTGGGGCTTTTCGAGGTGGCTGGATCCAGAGTGTGACACCGGGATTGACTCCAGGTGCAATGCCAGGGTCCAGGGTGCGAGGGCAGGTGCCCTGGGTGCAGTACAAGGAACAGAGAGGCTCAGCCCTTGTTGGTTGGCTGCCTTCTGCCCACCACGGACTGTTTTCCCTCTGCAGTGCCCCTCAGCCGGCTATGGACTGAAGCCTCTCTTCCTTTCACTTTGGCTCTTGGGTATTTTGTCCCAACAAGTGACTAAAACAGAAGCCTGGGCTCCAGGTGGCCGATGAAGTTGTTTATCAGAGATGCCAGGCAGCCGGGAAGCCAGTGCAAGCGTCTCTCCCTGCAGAGAACCATCGGAGGCCCTGGCTGGGTCTATGTGGCACGTAGGGTGACAGGCCGAGGGACCTGAAATGTGAGGTTGCCGTGGATGTGGGTAGCGCTGAGAGCTGGGAAGTCAGGGAAGGACTGACTCGGCTGCGCTGGCTGGCTCCCCTCTCCCGGCCACAGTGGGCTGATGCTCCAGCCTGGCGCTGTCAGCTCTCTTCCAGGATGGCAGCAGTGCCGGAGGGAGCTACTGTGCTACGTCCGCTGTGCCCACAGCGCACCCTAGTCCTGGCATGCTGGCCTGTGGGGCAGGTGGCACAGAGGCCGGGCCTCCCCAGGGTCCAGCCTGCAGTGCCTGATGAAATACAAGTTAACTAACATGACCACGTTACGGACTAAATGTACAAAGTCTGTGAAGACACAGAAACCAACCAGACGATAAACATAATACTTCAGTGAAGGAAAAGCATGTGCTTCCATACTGTCCATGCAGAACAGACCCGCCTAAATGGGTTACCAAAAACACATGGAAACCCTGCCAGAGGGGAACTACAGGGGCCTGGCATCCCCTCTGGCACAGGGCAGGAAGTGAGCCAGCCAGGCATGCCCACCTAGAGCATGAGAATCACCCCTCAGCCATCACTGTGGGTCCTCAAGGTCCAGTGGCTTTCAAATACCTGCTACGTGGCACACCTGGCCTTTACCTGGCCATGTTACCTGACTTGCCCTGGGTAGCACTAAAGGGTATTAGATAACAGCTTCCAGTTGTAGGGATGAGCTTTATAATCATCTTGGCAGTCTGTGCCTGTTTATACGTAAGGTTTCAAAACACAGAGAAATTCAACACACCCTTATTGAGAATTTAAACTCAAATAAATTTGTTTGAATTTTTTTTTTTTTTGAGACGGTCTCGCTTTGTGGTTCAGGCTGGCCCTGAGCTCAGCCTCCAACTCACATCACAGCAATCCTCCTGCCTCTGCCTCCCGAGTGCTGGGATCACAGGTGTGAGCCACCACACCCAGCACTGTGGTATGTGGTGCTATTGCTGTTGGTGTGAATCTCCACGCCCAGTATTGTTATGTGGTTACCGGCCCAGGCCCTTATGCTTGGAAGACAGGCGCTGGAACCACTGAACTATATCCCCAGCCCAATTTGTTTGAAAATTTGAAAGCTCAATTTACCTTTTGTGTATGTTGGATGTTAGCTTTATGAGTTAAGTTTCTATAAAGTTTTTGAAATTTAAGGCCTCTTCATTAGGCCTCTTAGGAGATATGGGAGAATTTGATATAAGAAAATACATAAATAGAGTGTTCTCACCTTAAGTTCTATTGAGTCTGTACACACCCCTAGGTGTCCGAGGAACCTCACTACTGCTAGAAACCATGTAAGTCTCCCCATGTACACGTAGGTGCCAGCAGGCAACCTGGACGCAAGGTTCACACCCCTTTCCAAAACTGATGCTTAGCAGTCCTATTCTTCCTCAGCCTGTCACAGCCTGAGCGCATCCAACGAGTCATGCTGATCCTTCTACTGCAGGAGCTGCAATGGGTCAGGAGCCAGGAGGGGTGGGAGGAGCCTCTGTCCTGCTGCAAATGCCATGGTGAGCCTGCGCTCCCAGAATAAGCCGAGAGCTGCTCTTCCTAGATTACTTGTTATTCCAATTCTAAACCTAGGCATCAGCTTACACATATCACACACGATGTTACATAGCAAGCACCCATGAGTGTCTACGCCCAGGTAAATCTGAGGGCAGTAGTGGCAAGTCAATGGCATTGATGTTAGTTCTCAGTTCCACACAATTTTACCTCCCTTACCCAGAAAAGAGCAATTCTTTTGGAAGACGTATAAGTACATCTCACTAGGGGGGGTGTTTTACAGCAACACCACGGTAACCAAACGATTCGTATTTTAAAGTGCTCAAATAATTTAACTCTCAAAAGGTGCCTGACTCCCAAAGTCAAAGGAGAAAATACAGCTGAGAGGAAGAAAACACTGTGCCTGTAAAATGAAGCTAAGGTCATAGGCGTAAGACACTGTCCTTGAAAAAAGAAAAAGAACAAGCAAACAAAATAAAAACTGTTATTTATTTAGTTTCAGATTTTATTTTCATAATTATCCTGTCACAGAATCAATTATCTGTATTTCCGTAGCAACACATTTAATGTCCAAGAGCTAGAAAAAAAGGAATAGAGCACAGATTCCATACACAAACACCATACAAATAATTCAATCTGTTAAATATACTTTGTATACTACTATACAGAACACAGATACCAGACTCTGAGCATATGCATGCAGACCTTCGTCTTGGTAAAGTGAGGACACTATAGCTCTGGAAAACAATTCTTGTTGTAAACATCATCTTCTGACTGCTCTCAGGACGAGACTTATGCAGACGGAAAAATAAAACGTGTAGGTGTGAAACAAAGTGCTTCACAGACACCACAGAGGTCGACGCGGAGGAGCTCTCTGGAAGTCGGCCTGAGGTGGGGTGGGAGGCGTCCCCGGGGCTCAGAACTCAGCAGCAGGCCGCTCCATGGCGCACAGGGTCATGCCCCTTTGTCTCCAGTGTCAAACAAAGTGCTCTGGCCCCACGGGCTGTGCTGAGTAGCATGTTCTGCGAAGAGACAGCCACACATCTGTGAGCACTGCCGACCTGCTCGCACGGGACACGTCTGCTCACAGGAGCCTCAGGAGAAGGTTCCAGAAGTTTCTGATTGGACCTGAAAGGTACATGCAGCAGCGATGGGATCTCAACTTCTTCTTACATAAAAATGCCTAAATACAGCCACATTCAGACTGCTCACATTCTCAGTACAATGCCCAAAAACGAGCTGTCAATTCCAGAGCTGGGCAGTTACCTTCGGGAGAGCAGCGCTTTTCGAGCATTTGTGGACACCCCAGGTGAAGTCAAGACTATGTGACCAGGGTCACCAGTGTGCTTGTGCAAGGGCTCCACAAAACCCAGCAAAACGAAGCAGGCTGGGCCCTGCCAGAGAGTGTCTAAAGGTGCAAAGGGGAGACTGAATGACGAGGCCAGCGTGCAGCCAGGGCAAGGACACAATGCCACGGTCCTGACCTCCTTCCCTGTGACTGGAGGGGGCAGGTCCAAGCCGCACAGAGTACAAAAGGAATGCTTCAAAAATAACGGGTCAGGACAGCACTAGATGAGAACACTGGCAGGCCAGTCTTACACGTCTCCAAAAAGACTCTCCCCTTTCAGCCAAGCCTCTGTAGTATGCAGCTGCCCATGTTCAGTGATTGTCTAGCTGCGACTCCAAGCCGACCAGAAACCACGCGAGGGGGACAGTCACGCGTGCTCAGAGGACGGACTGTGACGCCCTTCTCAGGATGTGCGCAGGACACTGGCTCTGGGTGTCAGAGCCAAGCACACCACTAGAGGCCACTGCATCTTTGCAGATGCAAGATCTCTCACTGCAGGGAAGGCTGCACAGACAGCCATCTTCACAGAGCACCGTCAAAAGGCTGGACAGTCACACACAAAGGCTTCCATCATCCTTTACCCTCAGGCTCAGAGTTACTTCATCTCAACCTCATCTCTGAGAAGATTTAAAATTTAAATGCATTGACTATTGTGGCAATAAATTTTCTTTTCAAAATAAAGTAAGTTTTTAAAATAAAAATTCTTTTACTCGTAAACTTCACTTTTAGCAGCAATATTAAGTAAAATATAAAGAAAATCCTCTAACGATAAAATATAAGAACACCAGGGAAGGGTACCAAGGCCTATGGCTCTTTTGTTTAACACGTGATTTGTCTAGAATCTTGCTTGTGAATTTCAAAATGAACTGTATTAAAATGTGACAGTACATTCTCTGCTAGTTCCTATTCTCACAATGGAAAGGAAAAGAAAATGCATCACAGCTGTGCATACGACGGCCGACTTGGGAAACGGTAACTAAGAACGCTCTTTATTCAAGATCGTGACCTCGGAAGTGGGGACGACTTTCACTGAGTCCCAGATCCAGGGAACGGCATGTCAAACTTCTCCCTTCCTTTCTTCTTTTTCTGTTTGCAAGCGAGATCCTAGCACAGTCCTCCGGCGTACTCATCCTCCTCCTCGTCAGGGGCTGCGGCGGCCCCACCGTCAGGCTTGGCCTGGGGGGTGGCTGGGGACTTCTTCTTGACTCCTCCTCCCGGCACCACCAAGCTCAGGCCCAGTTTGGCGTACTGTCAACAACAGGTAGAAAGGCTCGTGAGCTCAGCACGGAGGCCCCGACACTCCACTCTGGACGCAGGGCCACCAGACTCAGGCTCAGCCCTAGCGCACGGCCCATCAGGACAGGACAGGACAGGACAGGCTGGGGGTGGAGAAGGATGTGTCTGTAAAACACCATGGCCTCAGCGTCCTCCCCTGAGAACACAGCGGCCACCCTGTATACACCACACCGGGGCCTGAGAGGCCTCAGACAAACCGCCTGACACTGGCCTCAGGAGATAAGGACGGGCTGTGTGAATGACAGAACTTCCAGACCGATCACCAAGGCACACCGGAGAACTTAGGCAGGGAAAGGTTTCTCTACATGTCTCACTGAGAAATGGTCGGCTGCATTCTATGACAGGCCTCTGGAGGAAAGGAGGGACAGAAGCCACCCACGGCTCCTGGGGGCGCTTTCTCAGCCCTTCCTGAAGCCCCAGCAGGACCAAGCCAGGAGCGCCACCGCTGCAGAGGACTCGCCTGGAGCCTGGGAACACCAACAACGCCTCTGGCACCCAGCAGCGCCCACAAGTGGCCAGCGCAGGTCTGCTGAGCACAAGGGCATTATGGGCCTCTTTTGGACACGAAACCTGAGGAAGAGCAGTTTATCAACTAAATGCTTCAGAGGGAAACAGACCGAGGGAGATGCTGAGAGGCCAGTCAGCTGCTGTGGAGTGCACACTGTCATCCCGCCACGCCAGGGGCTGAGCAGAGCAAGCATGGCCTGCGCCGCTAGTGAGATGCTGGCTCACAGCTAAAGACACAGTGCTGCTCAGTGTCATAGCCCTGGGTCTAACCCACACGATCGCACAGTCAGTGAGTCAATTATGAAACCAAAATGCACCAATCCAGTGGCCGAGGGAATAAAGGCTGAAGTCGTGACTGCACCCAGGCCTCCTACGCCATGGGGAAGTCAACGGAACTGCCTGGTTCTTGTGAGTATAGTTTGGGGTGAAAAAAGAGGTAGAAAAGCTCTCAGACCCACAGGGACCCGCGCCCAGCATAGCACTCACATCGTTGTCCATGTACTTGAAGAGAGGCGAGTTGCAGACGTCCGACACCTGGTCCTGGTCCTGCTGGTCATAACCCTCAAGCAGCTGCTCAAGCGCAGCACAGTCCTCGCTGCCACTGAAGCCTGGAATGCTGCAGGGACAAAACACTCACTTCCGCACTGCTCCGAGTCACAGTAAGGGAGCTCTGGGGCGCTGCCCAGCGGGCGGACGCAGGGTGCCGCATGACACCCTGTGCTGTCTCCGCCCCAAGTGCCCACACAGACTCCCCGGTGCCGTCTTTGTGCAGCACACAGCACATGCTCAGAAGCAAACGTGACGGGGTTAGATCACTCACCCCACGCAAACCCTCAGAGAAGGAAGAACACAGGCAAGAAAACAGGAAAGTGGTCGACAGCCCGTCCTTAGACAGTTATGAAAAGTATGACGGCCAGCTGCTCTAAGAATGGAAACGCCAACCCTGCGGGCGAAGGTGGCGCCGGTGTCCTACCTGTAGCTCTCCCGGACACACCTTTCTGCAGCCACGTAGTCATTTCTGTGCAGGTGAACCAAGACCTGAGCAATGGTTTTCTACAACAAAACACAGGACTGGGGTCCAAATGGATCACTATTTCATAAGGCAGATATCCAGGCAATGTTTAAAGCATCAGGAATTGAAGTTTCAGTTTTGGTTTGTACACACAGGCTTATAAATCCTGCAGAACATCCCAAAGACCCTTAAGCAAACAGCTGGGAAGAGAACTTCCCCATCCCCCGGGACCTGGAGGTGCAACCTGAGGGCCATACCAGGACCACAAGGCCTTAGAAGACCCTGCATGTCTTGCAGAGAATTTCTTTCAAGTATTTGCACAATCTTGAAAAGAGAAAGAGGGGGATTCAAAATTCTACAGTTGTAATTTACAAAACACAAGGAAAAGTCTGCACAAAGCCTTCAGCTAACAGAAATAATACTGTGTGTGCATTAACAGCAGAGGTGCTAACAAGAGCAGCACGCTGACGGTCACTGGCTGCAGGGGCCCAGGGCCTCCGTGCTCAGACACTGTTCTCCTGCTCGGGGCCCGCCCCTCCGGCAGGCCCATGCCTCAGGGCAATGGAGTGACCTGTGGCACCGGCCTCGCCAGAAGCTCTAGGAGGTTCTGCCATCACTGATATTCTCCCGCCTCTGGCTCCTTGCACAGGTCTCTGGATCCCCCACTGCAGCAACAGCTCCACACCTGGCTCAAGCACAGAGCCACACCAACGAGCGGAGGATGACAGGGCCCGTTCCAGCCGCTCGGGCTAGAAGGGTCGGCTTCCCAGGAGTGTTGCCTGTGGTGTGCCGCGCTGCCCAGCATTCTCGGGGAATGCTGCAAGACACAAAGCCCGGGCAGCTCCGTGCCTCAGTGTGCGAGTGCTTGTTCTGGTCTGCCTGCTTCTGCTCACTCTGCACAGCAAGCGGCCAGTCACTTTCGGTATTCTACCCTGTAGTTTAATTCTAATCAGCAAGAGAGACTAGGCAGTACTGGCTTATGCTATCTTGGTGCAAACAAAAGCCCATGAAGTGTTATTTTACAGAAATGTTCAAATGCCCCCAGAATCCTTGTTTAGGTATTTATTTCTACCAATGTGAGAATTATGTAACATAAAACCCAACACGAGCACCTTCCAAGAGTACCTTATAGCAGGTTGGGTAGTTCTCAATCTCCTTATAAATGTTCTTCTCTTTCTGAATAGAGAGTGCTGCCTCATCAAACCTGAAAACAGAACAGAGATGCAAACCGGGCGGATCAGCACAGGTCCCTCGGAAGGGGACTGACCTACAGACTCCAGAGACAGCCCACTGCCTCCCGCTGCGGCGCAATGTAGGCTTTCTTCCACTCTCTCCACACCTGGTTCTGGCACCAGCTTCGGACTGGCCAGGGCACAGGAATGCAAAATGCCATGGCCCGCCCATCAGCAAGCACCCAACAAGGCCGCCAGCCTCCTTGTGAATGCAAGAAGATGGCCCTAACCTCAGCATCCTGGGCTGCTTGCTGTGGACCAGCCAAGTCCGGGCCCTCCAGAACAGCCTCTAAACGCATTCTCACGTTGCAAAGGTCAAACTGACGCATTCTGTGAGAATTGGCATAAAAAGCCACCCATTTTCAAAGGTATCCAAGAAATTATTCAAACTTACAATGAAACACAGATGATCTTGACGTTCCCATCTAGTAATTCTTAATACTTCTAACAAAATGTATCTGGTTTTGCTGGACAGAGTAAATTGCTTTTATCTTCCTGTCACTGAAAGATTTAGACCCAAACAGAATGAACCCTAAGCTCCACACGTAGCAGTAAAGTGCTGAAGACAGAAAACTGCTGTTTTGTTCTTCCATACCTCTCACAATGACCAGATGTTCCCCAGCGCCAGCTGTTTCTCAAACCCAGCCCACGAGACTTTTCAGTCTTCTAGTCATATTCCGGCAGAGGTCCTCACCACCAGGGAACCACAGGGAGGCCTGTACTGGAACCCAGAGTTCCTGGACAGGACAGCTGCCCTCCCCGAGTGATGGCCTAGGGCCCGGCCCAGCCCCGCGGTGGGTGGAAGGGGCACCCCGCTGTTGCATGGGAAGTGGCTTCCTTGAGAACACACACCAGGGGCCTGTCTGCCCCAGCTCTGGGGGCAGAGTCCTCATCGGTACAAAGGACAAGGGCACCGCAGATGCTCCCCAAGTGAAACTCTGAGCATTCTGCTGAGTTATGGCTCCTCAGAGCTGGAGAAAAGCACGAGGCCATGGGGCACGAGTATGCATTAAAGTGAGTCTGCTACACTAGTATGTATTAAAGTGCTGAGTTGTGACCAGATCATCTCAGGTTACTACATGTAGACCCAAGTGCAGCGAGCACATTCCCTGGATGTGACTTGCGGGGCATCAAAACTTGCCACCTGTTCCAGCTCTTCTAGGCCACAGTGGTCTCCACTCAGATTACACCTCAGGGAGTCACAGATCACAGGAATGGCCCAGGATCTCTGCAGCAGACAACTCCTGGTGTCTTTTATTATCTTGCACTGATTATCCTGGCAGAAATACCAGGACGGCAGGCTTTTATTTATTTATTTATTTATTTTAGGTTTTTTTGAGGCAGGGTCTCGCTTTGGGGTTCAGGCTGGCCCTGAGCTCAGCCTCAAACTCACATCACAGCAACCCTCCTGCCTCTGCCTCCCAAGTGCTGGGATTACAGGCGTGAGCCACCACGCCCGGCACTGTGGTATGTAGTACTGGTTGCTGCTGGGTGTGAGTCTCCACACCCAGTACTGTATGTGGTTACTGGGGGATCAAACCCGGATCCTTGCGCTTGCAAGACAGGCGCTGGAACCACTGAGATAACTCCCAGCCCAGACAGCAGGCTTTTAATTCTTTCATATCACACATACCCAGGGACACTTTCCACGGTTTCAGATTCTATCATATTCCTGAGTAGGTTTACATCAACTTTTACGATGTTATACAATTTAAAAGTATATTTCCATAAAGATGACTTTTATTCAAACACTGCAAGTTACATTTTAAAAATGCAATTTTACTAAAAAGAAGAAAAACCCTAATCAAATGAACCCTGAAGTAAAGGCAGAACCCCTCCGCCGCACACCTGGGCCAGGCCTGCACTGGCGCCCGCACTCCCTCCAGTGATGGGAGGAGCCGGCGCTGCGCCAGCTTCTGGGCACTGCGAAACCCACTGGTGCTACCAGCAGAACAAGGGCAGCGCCACCCGATGCGAGGGAGGGCCAAGGAGCCCAGTGAGCCTGGGACTCCCCCTCACCTGACCTGCTTCCCCCTTTGGCTCTCCCGTAGACATAGCTCTAGGAGGTCTACTGGGAAGTGAGCAAGAATACTGAATACTGAAGGTAGCTACATGGTTCTGCCCACTTTGGCCCCACCCCCTGGCAACGCCCTCCCTCTGGCAGGCTCCTGCAGGGATGGTTCTGGGCCTCCACGGAGGAGGAGGCCACAGCAAGCCAGATGTGCCCGCTACCAGCCCCACGAGGACAGGGCACTGTCCCTGTTTCTAGGTGTGGTGGGCTCACAACCTGGACTCCGGGGGCACTCCCGCCAGCCACTCTGCATAGCATGGGGCACCCCCGCACACAGCCTGCTTTCTGTCAGAAATAGACCACTGACCTAAGAGAGAGCATTTCTGGGAGCCAATGGCTAGTACAGGGAAGACTGGTTTACCAGCTGAACTGTTTCATGCTTTAATCCAAAAGGCTTCATTTAAAAGCACAACAAAATTTCTACTTCATTTAGACCAACAAAAACCTAATTAATGAAAAGGCTTTTATATAAATACAGTGCTATATCTAAATGAGAACATGACAATAGTTAATTCTAGGTTTAGTCTGAAATTACTCTGAACATGTCTGAATTATATCTTAGAATCTGAAGTCTTCATTAAGAAAAATCAATACAGTCTCAGAAAGGGACTGATAGATTCAGCAGTTGTTTCTATTTTAGTATCTTCACAAAATAAATTGGGGGTCTTCTGTCATCACAGAGTTATCTGCATGTTTCACTGACAACATTTGTCTCCAAACCAACAATCTCCTGAGGGTGTTTATCTTAAATACTGTATAATTGAGAACTTGACAAGCAGAATTTTATCAATGACACAAATTATATACTGAGCAAAAGTTGAGGCAAAGTAGAAGAGACCCAACAACAGCCCAGCTTTCCAGTATCCAGCTCTAAGTCATATATTTCAACGGTAAAAATACACCTTGTTCCGTGATGCAGTCTGACCATGGGTGACTATCCATTTTCACAGGTGAGCATTTGAAGTATTTCTGCTGTTTATCCCAATATACGTACACTTCCCCAGGGCAGAAACATCCTAAAGTAAGTAACAAGTGAAGAAAATGCACCTTTCATCAGCAGTGATAAACTTTTTATCATCAGCAGTGATAAACTTTTTATCATCAGTGATAAAGTTGGGCACCACACCCTATAACAGACATCTTGACAATGAATTACACATGCCCACTGTGTAGATGCCACTTCTCCTCCTACCATGCCACACCAGGGTGATAGCTGATGCCAACAAGATGAATGAGCTACGCCCTCACACATCAACTGTCCCAAATGCACTCACAAGAGCGCAGCCGCAAAAGATGTACCTGCGTCCTCGAACTAGCAGCCTTGAGGCTTTTCCCAGCAATTCAACCGCCTGCCGAAGGCGCTCTTCGTTCTGAAGAAATCAAAGAAAAGGGAATGTTGGCTGCTTTAATGAGCATCTTCTTATCCTTCAATAGTAATTCTCTATGGAAGAAACAGCACAGGACTGGGGAGTGCCAGAGCTGCTCGTCCATTTCACTGCTCTAACAGGAAAAAGAAGAGAGTTCAGGGGTGAGCACGGAAAGCTCTGCCAACTACTCACTGCGGTTTCGTTTCCTGTAAGTTATTAATCTAGACACTCTGAGCAATGAAAGAAAAATAGTAAGACTCAAACTTACCTCAAACACATTAGCTGTCTGTTGATACAACTGTACAGCCTTTTCAGGATCTACATTTTCTATAAGCCTGAATTAAACAAGAGAATGTGACTTATGTGAGACACAGGACATTGTTTTGGAAGAGTTAAAGTCAGGATAGCACGACTGCACCGGCTCCAGACACTCACTTCCCAGCGCGCTCCAGGGCCATGGCGGCTGTGTCGGGGGTGCCGTTCTCCAGGTACATGGTGCTGGCCTTCTCAATCAGCTGGACGGCCTCCGGCAGCTTCTGCATCTCCTTCGGGCAGAGCACACAGCATAGGTCAACTTGAGAAGCACAGCGTTAACAACAGGAAACCCCACGCCGATATTCCCATCCCAAGAGCACCGTGACACGGTACACGTCCTTCTGCTACAACACACAGAGCACCGGGGGCCTGCGCCCTCCTACACAGGATGCACTGCTAAGCCAAAGTCTGACACAGGCTCCAGCAGCTCCTGAAGTCCACCCTGCCGTCACACACTTCAGAGGAGAAACTGCTGAGGGTTTTCCAGACCTTTCCCTCTGTGACACTTACTGCATCTCCAGAGCACAAGGCCTGCACCCAGGGTTACACTGTGGCCTGAGCCCCAGTCCCCTTCAAACCACATTTGGGTTGAAACATGCAGTATTTTTAAATCAGATACTTTCGCAAAACTTTTGTTTTATAGCTTCCTTTCATTAAAAACGTCAAAGGCTGTGGCAATAATGCTCAAAGTCCCAAGGGGAGGCCACAAACTGGGTGGGGCGGCAGGGACCCTGTCAGGAGCGCTGCATACCCGCCCACTGCCCAGCACCTCACTGTCCCAAGCGCGCCAGGCTGCCACCTGCAGAATAAATTCTCTATCTTACTCTCACTCTATGAATCTCCCATCTTTTGCTCCTAATCTCTCTTAATCAAAAATTTTTTAAAAACTGAAAATCGGAGTCATTTAGAGTTCACATAAAGTTTAGAGGAGTTGTACAGGTGAGACTAGCCTGCGTGTGGTGACGCAGGCACATGGCGTCTCATAGATTATGGTCAAACTGCCTGCTGAGTTCCTCACTAGGCTGACAAATAGTCTCTAGCAAGACTGCTGCTCCTGTTCTTAACAATTCTAAAATACAATTTGTTCAGTGTCTAAGTACGGAGACTAACAATAAGACAGACTGAAAGGCATGACATGAAGAAAGCTGGAATGAAGTACCATCTCACTGTCTACGTTACAGCAAGGGAGCCTGCGAGTGACTGGGTCCTACCACAGTCCTGACGCTTCGCAGAATACATGTTGAGTCACCCACTGAAAAGTGGTCCCACCTCCTGCCAAGCACCCGTCTCCAGTGGCTCATAGCTTGGTGTCACGCTGCTCCCAGGGAGCAGAGAGGACGTGACAGTCCAGGTCAGGGGCGCCAGCACCACAGACCTGCCGAGCCCAAGGCTCCCCTGGGCCTGGTCTCCAGCTGCCTCTCCCTCAGCCGTGCTGCACGGTAAATGAGAAGCTCTGGGGCACGGGTGGGAATCAGCCCAGAGTGAACTGTGAGCCCTGCAGCTCTGACGCCACACAGGACTGTCGGAGGCATTTAAACCAAATACAAGGCAGTGCAGAAAACATCTTCTTATGTCCCCATCTTTCACATTCTTCGCCACCCAGAGCAATGTCTTTCCAACGCTCACATCAAACAGAAGTGGTGCTCGAAGCACCCCAGCCCAGTGAGAACTGGCGCCTGCCAGCACAGGATTCCCTAAAACAGACCTGTGGCCCCCGAGACTATGAGAACCACCGGGAATTCCCGAGCTCCCGAGGGAAACAGACAGGGCGATCAGAGCACACCTCTGGCTGTGTCACCTAATTCCCACCCAGTCACATGTTCAGCCAGAAAAGCTTTATTTTGATGGATATAGAACAATTCATCAGAAGCATCACTTTTAATATTCTACTAAAAGTTTTATATAACTGCTGTTTTTCAATAAACATGCTTATGCACAGTATTTTTATTTCTTTATGATAGATTCACAGGACTGGAGCTGCTGTGTCAAACAAAGGATTTGAAAAGTCTGTGTTAACAGCTATTACTGACATTCTCTCTTCTCTCTAGTGTTTGTAAGTGTTCCACAATGAGCACGTATGCACTGAAAAAAACCAGTAAGTTCACATCATCAAAGTCACAGAAAGTTGACATAGTGACACAGTGGCCTATAATTCCAGCCCTAGGAAGGCTGAAGATGGTCAGTGAGTCCAAGTCCTGCTTGGGCTACATAATGAGTCCCTGTTTCAAAAACAAAAAGTCACAGAGAGCAAAAGCATTTTTTAAAACAAAAGCTTAGGAACTTGAAATAATTCCAGTAACTTGCATCACATCAGAAAACACATATAAAAATGGAAAGGAAAATACTGCATTTTAATTGCCACCTGGCGTATCTCAAGAGTCCCTGTCTTACAGGAATATGTGCTAGCCTACCACAACAAGAAATTACTTTCTTGCCTGCTTTTAGGAAGCAGAAATGTGATACCTTCATAAAAATATTCCATTCAACAAAAACCAAGTAAGGCAACAACAGCTGAAGTCTGATTCTCTCTACTGCCAAGTGATATTTATTAAATAAGAAGAAACCTATTTATAAAGTAAAAGCCGCCTCGCTATAACCTAAAAATAAACTATCCTAAAATGTCCTTCAGGTCTCAAATGAAAGCAAAACTCATACAGAGCTGTCTTCTTAGTACATGCCCTTGTCCAATCAGCATTGCCCAGACAGTAAATCTTAACTCAGCATCTACTGCTTTACCGCAAGGAAACTTTTCAATGTCCACACAAATCCTATCCCAACAGCTTGTTTAACCCACACAACAGTTTTGACATAACAAGAACATGACTGACCTTCAGCATCATGCCAGCTTGCTCATAGGCTCTGCAAACAGAAGACAATTTCTCTGGTGAGGCTTCATGAACTAAGGGAGGGCAGGATTGGTAGGGAAGTGACCCCTGTGGAAGTGGTTGGCCATGATGTCTGACTTCAGGTGTGAAGGACCTCACAACTTCAACTGTGCTTGGTTTACTTTCCTGAGCAATAATGCCTTAGCAACAGCAAACGCTAAGTTGAAGAGATTTTATTTTGCAGACATAAAATTAAAGAAGGCTCAAAAAGCTTAAATAACAACTGCAAACCTAATCTGACGAACCTAAATCTAACTTTTAAAACACAATTTTCCACAAAAGCAAGAAGAAGCCTGCTCTCTTCCACAGGCACTGTTAAACAAGCTAATAGGGGAGGTGGGTTTCTAAGTCACTGATTTCTCCCGACCACTGAAGAAAATAGTCTGAAAATATGCTGAATTTAATTTAAACACGTCTTATAATTAGGAGTGATTTAGTTTTTAAGATTCAGTTAAGAGCCATGGATTTAGCTCAGTGGTTCCAGCACCTGCCTTGCAAGTGCAAGGGCCGAGGTTTGATCCCCGGTAACCACATACAATGCCAGGCGTGGAAACTCATGCCTACCAGCAATCAGAACCACATACCACAGTGCCCAGCGTGATGGCTCACACCTGTAATTCCAGCACTTGGAGGGCAGAGGCAGGAGGACTGCTATGAGTTCAAGGCTGAGCTCAGGGCCAGACTGAACTGCAAAGTGAGATCCTAGCTCCAAAAAAAAAAAAAGATTCAATTATGACTAGAGCAAATTAAAACTGTTATGGCTTTTATCTAGATGTCTCGTAAAATCTTATTTGCTCATAGGTGGGGCTTTTCCCAGGTGACTGGATGTAAGGTATGAATGTGAACTAATGGCGTGATAACTAAATTTGTCCCCTGATGGTTTACCATAGTTCTGGATAAGGATAATGGGATGGACCACCCTGGGTGTAGGCGGTACCAACCAGGCCTGAGGTCTGAATGGAGTAAAGGGAAAAGAAGGCTGGCTGCTGCTGCTTCCTGCCTGTCACCCCATGGACTGCTTCTCTTCTGCAGTGCCCATCTGCCATGCTGCCTGTCTTGAACCAGCCAACTATGGGCTGAAACCTCTACAAACTATAAACTAAAGTAAACCTTTCTTCCTTTAACTTGTGAGTGTCAGGTATTTTCTCCCAACAAAAATAAAGTAACTAAGACAATAACTTTTATTTGCACAAATACAAAATAATTCGTTATGTACAAATTTACAACTTGGGAAAAAACCTTAGCAGTTTATAACAGTAATTTTTAAAACACAATCTACAAATAAATAAATACATAAAAATGTCACTTACTTGGCAGCATGAAAAAGACTGAATGGATGCAATAACGTCAAAATTAAGGAAAGAGGAAATCAAGTTTCTAGACAGCTACCATTTAAAAGATAGTCAACATCACTGCCCATTATGAGTATAACTCACACATGAGGCAAAATGAGCATTTTTAATTGATAAGTTTTAAGATATGTTAGTAAATTTTAAAAAAACTACTTAGAAATCTTATTCTAAAGAAGACTATTTTTTAGAAAGTACATAATCATATACATTTTCAATACATGTAATTTCCCTCTTCAGCACGAATCCTTTCACCTCAAGTAAACCCACTGTCAAGCAAAACCAGCAGCTGTAACAGAAAACAAACCTCAAACACAGCTCTGTAAACCCCTGTGGCCCTCATGGTCAACATTACTATAATTTCCTCCTCAGGGCTTAAAAATACATCATTTTATAGTCATTTTTAAAATTAAAAATAATTTACTTCACATGTGGAAAATTTGTAAGACAAAACAAGTTTCTGTCAAAGTTATATATTTGTTCAAATTCTTCTGTAAAGGTTGAAAAGGATACGCCCTATTATTTTCATGGGCCACGGCTTCCCTGAGGCAAGCATCTTTTGCTTGTTCAAACTGTTTGGCGTTTTTAAAAGCAACAGCTGAAACAAAACAACAAAATAAATATATCCAATTGCACATACAGACTTCCTATTTCTATCATTAAATCTCAAGTGAACCAATCCTGAAATCTGCATTTTACATAAAATGTCACAAAGTATATCAGCAATTTCAAGTACCTAAGAAGTTTCACAAAACTATAAAATACATCTTTCTCCTAAAGACATCCCCTTACAACTCTTCTGATCATCAGTATTTCAGAAGTATTTTCAATGTTTTTATTTTGTTGTTGCTGTTGTTTGTTTTGTCTTTTGAATACTAGCAGTCTAGCATTGCTACTTCCACTTAAAATAAAAAATTCTGAGGCCAGCGCTTCTCAGGCGTCAGGCAGGGCCTTCAGTCCAAAGGCAGCAGCAGCTCTGGATTCACAACAGAAACAGTGCTTTTGTTGTAGCTCATTAAATTTAGAAACTTAAAACCAACGTATACTTAATTTTACAATAAACTCTTCCTTTGGGCAGGTTCAAATAAATGTCTGGCCATGTATCTCCTTAAAAAAAAATCTTTTGCTAGGCATGGTGGTAATGCCCGTAATCCCAGCACTTGAGAGACTAAGACAGGAATGCTGCACGTTCCAGGCCAGGCTGCCTGGGCTACACAGTAAGACCTGCGCTCAAAAAACAAAACAAATCCACAAAAGTGGAAATATGAGCCCTGGGCCTGGGGGTCATGGCTCAGTGGGAGGGAGGGTCCTGGATTCCATGCCTAGTACTGTCAAAAACCATATATAAACAAACCTACAGCTCAAGGTTTTTATACAGCTTAAGTTACTCACAAAAAGACATTGTACTTCTCAGAGACTAAAGTATAATACCAGGAGTTAAAAAAAGTGCAGCAACCATTAGAGTAAGACAATGAGGTGTGTCCTTAGGGTACAATCTTACAGACTTTGGGAAACTTTCTGAGAGCCGGCATTGCCCATTCTACTCCACACCTCTGAAAACAATGCAAAAGCTTAGGCAGTTGCTCTGTTTTATTTTGTGACTATTAAAGCCTTGCAGGAAACATTAAGCACAGCATTCTGATGACAGTGACTCTCAGCCTGCTCTGGGTTACACACTGTAGAACAGGGTTACAGCCACAGGTACCTGCTTTCCCATATTCTGAAGCAGCACTGTCATAGTCCGGCTTCCATTTTAAAAAACCAGTTTTCAGGCTAGAAAGAAAGACAGACACATATAACAGAAGTTATCAACTACATTTGCAGGTTAAAACCCTGGTTATGATTGTGGTCACTCAAGTGAATTTTTTGTTTGTTTGTTTGTTTTTGTTTTTTTGAGACAGGGTCTCGCTTTGGAGTCCAGGCTGGCCCTGAGCTCAGCCTCCAAATCACATCACAGCAATCCTCCTGCCTCTGCCTCCCGAGTGCTGGGATTACAGGCATGAGCCACCACGCCCGGCACTGTGGTATGTGGTACTAATTGCTCCTTGGCATGAGTCTCCATGCCCAGTATTGTATGTGGTTAACCGAGGATTGAACCCGGGTCCTTGCGCTTGCAAGACAGGCGTCAGAACCACTGAGCTAAATCCCTGGCCCCTCAAGTGAATTTTTAAAAAAGGAAAGCATAACCCTCCCTCACTAGCCCACCTCCAGACCTCTTCACAGCACATACAAGCTCACTTCTTCCCTCCCACGATCACAGTCGTGGTTTCTCCCTTTGAAGTGCCCATGACACATGCAAAGTCCCCAGACCGGCAGTCCCAGCATTCCTGGTCACTTGCTGGAAATGCATACTGCTGCCCCACCCAGACCTACAAAACCAGAACCATGGGGTGTCTGCAGCAACCCGTGGCTTAGCAGGCCCTGGGGTACTTAATGGTCAAGAACCTCAAAGCACACAGTCTTCACCATAGCAGCTGAGAAACTAAGGTACAGAGTACAAAGAAGAGGAGGAGTCATCAGTGTATGCCACGTCAAAAGCACAGAGAGGAGCCACAGGGAAGATGGCAGAGGGAGGACAGAAAGACAGATGTTCAGAGGAGTGACACAGGGATTTGGTTCAGAGCTCAGAAGTAGCTGCAGTGAACAAGGACAACCACAGGACAGTGTGGTAACAGACAGAAACTGCCTTCCATATCACCACTGCCTACCGATGGCAAATCAAAGGACAATCATTTTACCCTTTTGCAATATTTCACATTTTTATTTTAAATTAATAGGAGATGTACAGAGTAACTCAGTGGCTATCCAAGTTGGGTGTGCAAAAGAAATGCTGAACACCATTTTAAATTCTAAATTTCAGTTCAACTTGGAAAAGCCTACTTACACATAACACTGTTACTAGCTTATTATGAATCGGGAGCAACTTAGATGAGAGGGGACCCTTGGAAGTGCACCCCACATTTTGGGACAGGTCAACCAACTGCTCACAGAATCTGTTAAATAACATTTTTATTATAAAATTTAAGGTAATTAGCATCTAACATGTATGTACATACTGTAATATTCAAAGTTGTAAGCAAGTTTTCAAGCTTACCAAGGATTTCATTGCTCAAGAAAACTAAAATCCTTAATATTGCAGGATGTTTATTCTAACCCACAAAATTGAGGCAATATACAATAAAACTCTCCATTCCATACCAAAACACTTACTACATTCTGCAAATGACAAAGAATTATTTAAGTACCACTGAGAACAAGATATAATGATTTAATTGTCTAATATGCTACACCGAGAAAGAGCTGGCGATTTAAAAATATCAAAGATCATTACTAGCCAACTGAGCTTCACCAATTAGGAAAAAGAAAGCACTATGGTTAAGTTCATTTTCATAGCTAACCTGTTATTTGTTTTGAATTTCTGTCCAAAATCAATAAGGAAACTCACCAAATTCCTAAGACAAAAGAAATCAGCAATATAACCTTTTATTTGAGGGGATTACTGACCACACTATCACGCGAAGATAAAGAAAAATCAAATCTGCTCTCCTGAACTCCTGGCCTATTTTTCCTCCCACCTGCTGAGCTCCTCTGCCTCAAGGACTTCAAAGATGACTTTCAAGCTGGTGTCCAACACCTCACTGCTCCAGCCCCATCCGCAGTCATCTCCTTTCAGTCCCAGTCCGGGGTTAGAGCCTCTCCCTCCACTTATCTGCCAAGTTAGAAACCTAGGTGTCAAGATTCACCTCCATGGCGAGGAAGTCACTAACACATTCACAGTGAGGCTTGTAGTTCATGTGTCACTGCTGGGTGGTACATGTATGACTGTCCCATCCGGCAGCTTGTACTGCCCGATGGGACAGTCATGCATGAACCTCTGATGGTTCAAGCCGGGGGGAACATGTTGAAGACGTCAAGTCTACAGACAAATGCTGCCCAATCCTGTCCCATTACTTAACTTAGGCCACATCACCTCTCCCTGCCGATTAACCTGCCCCACGGCACCTCCACGGGGTCACCTTTCCCACTGCATCCTCTCCTCTTCGGAATCTCACGACATTAACCCCGCCTCCACCACACTCAGTTCTACTCTAGCACTGATTATCTCTTCCTACTCATCTGCACGCTGCCTGATCTGTGAATTCTAAGCTCTCGCGGAGATGCCCAGTACCCGGTGATGGGAGAGGTATGCAGCGACTCTGTAACTGCTTAACGAGAATGCCACAGTTCTCTCTCCTTCCTCCCTCAGTCCATCTTCCACAAGGGTGCCCCAAAGTAACTCCAACCAGGTCTCCTGGATCTCCATGCAGAGAAAAACTGATGCCCAGGGCCATCGAGGGCAGTCCCTTCACAGCCCAGACCTAGCTCTTCTCTGTTCTAGCCCTCTGTGCAGCTTCGCCGCTCATTCTCAGGGCTTGGACACCACATGCGGCGCTCAGAACCACTCTCATAAGATTTTCTTGTTTAAAAAATTCCTTGTTTTGGAAGCCTGGCTCAGAAATCATCTCTTGATACCTTCTTAAATTTCTTCTGGAAGAATGAGCTTGTGCGTTACCAAAGCAATTAATACAACTTCACTGGGCCGGGGAGTTGGCTCAGTGGTTCCTGCGACCGTCTAGCAAGTGCAAGGGCCTAGGTTCGATCCCCGGTAACCACATAACAATACTGGGCGTGGAGACTCATGCCCAGCAGCAATCAGCACCACATACCACGGTGCCGGGCGTGGTGGCTCACGCCTGTAATCCCAGCACTCGGGAGGCAGAGGCAGGAGGATTGCTGTGATGTGAGTTGGAGGCTGAGCTCAGGGCCAGCATGAACTACAAAGCGAGACCCTGTCTCAAAAAAATAAAAAAAAAATTAAAAAAAAAAAAAACACAACTTCACTGTGGTCTTCACTACACATATTATTCTCACTGACTCCACTGGTGGCTGTGACTGCCTCTTGCACCAAGAGCCCAGTACTCCCCTCCTCCATCAGTACGCAGCACCATCATCAACCTCAGTGCTGCCACTGTCTGGGCACTGGCTCTGCCCGCTTCCACTGTGCAGCCTTGGGCGAGTCACGGGGAGGCTTCTCTGAGCCTCTCATCTGCCAAGCTGTTATACAGATCTCAGGTTATGAAATTATGTCTCAAAACACCTAAAGCAGTAGGCTTTTCACGGTGATGGCTGAACTAAAAAATCACAGTTGGGAGTAATGTAAGGGGGAAAGAAGGAAGGGGGCAAAAAGATGACGAGAATTAGCTGCGTTCCGCCAATACTGCCGGATGCGGGCTGGGCCCTGCGCCAGAGGCGGCAGAACCCACGGAGAGCTGAGTGGAGTTCTCGCCCCGGGAAGCAGGCCAGCGGGTCTACGGCCTATCGACGGCTCCCCACGACAGCGGTTCCCAACCGAGGCTGTCCTTCACGCGCACTCTGTCACCGGAGGGGTGCGGTGGGCATTCGGAGGCTGGTGCCCAGGGGTCGCTTCCGTACACGTCAGCACCAGGGGCCCGCCGCGGGGGTGGGCCGAGCGCGCAGGAGGAGCACGCCACCCCGCCAGCCCGACGCGGCGACTGCCGCGAGGCCCGAGGCCCGAGGCGAGGACCGGCACGGGGGCGGTCTGCGCGCCCAGCCTTCCTGCGCCCGGTGCTGGCCCGGTCCCGGCCAGAAGGGGGCCGGCGTCCGCACTCACTATTTCTCTGCCTTGGCCAGGTGCTCCAGCCCTTCGTTTATTTTCTGGGCAGCCATCTCTGGGTCTGATCCCTGAGGTGAGGCGAGAGCGCCGCGGCTCCGACGCTGGGGACCCAGCGGCGGTGACAGGACGGCGCGGAGGACGCCGGGAGCTGCGTGCACAAGACGCAGAGGATGTCGGGATGGCAGCAATGAGCGCCTACGGGGGCCCGAGGAGCTCAAACTTCAGCAGCGAGGGCGGAGGGAGCCAGAGGCGCTCCGCCGAAACAGGACGCAGGCGCAAAGCAGAAACGCTGGTCCCCCTCCGGGCTTCCCGCACAGGCGTGGTGGACACTGATAGTCTGGCATCAGCGTTCGCTGCACAAGGGCTTTAGGCTCAGTCCACTGGTTCTCTTGGAGGCGGGAGGAGCCAGGTCACTGGAGCTCCTTGCCCTTGTGCCCTCCCTTCCGGGTTCTAGGTCCTGCCCCGAGCCGCTGCCTCTCCACAGCCCCAAAAGCAATGGAAACTCTGAGCTAGGCGCCAAATAAACCTTTCCTCTTTATAATCTAATTGGCTCAGCTATTTGTCACCGTAGCTGAAAGCTGAGGACCACAGCCGTCCCTTTGCACAGCCTGCTTTACTAACTCACATTGCTCAGTCGCTCTTGCACAGACTACCTGTTCTCGGGTTTCCCATCGCCGTGCACTGAAAGCATCCGCTTTCCGCTCTCTCCCGCATCCACTCGCGAACAGGCGGCAGTGGCTGGGAGACTCTCCTCTGCCCTTCTCTCCTTGGCCTCATGCTAACTACTGCCCACGCGTGAGACTCATCGTTTGGCTCCATTTGTAGAAATTCATTTCCGTCCTAAAGCTGCACGGAGCGAACCACTCCTCCCACTGCAGAGCCGCGCGCCTACAGAGGCACCCCTCCCTATACGTCCCTGACTGTTCTGACCGCGGGGGCTTGAGCGCCGGCACGGCCACGGGGACCCTATTTACTCTGAGCTGCTAGCCTCCGGGTAGGCCAAGGCGAGCAGCAGCTAGTAGGCTCGAGCGACCCTGTCCCGGACTCCACTTGCAGGGGTTGTCCACTACCAGGGCTGAGCGTGACACCAGGAGGTCGGTGTCTTGTAGGGCCTTTGCAGGTGCGCATGGCCAGGCCTGGGACCCGGATACACAGTGTGTATCTGGGACAAGGCAGGGCAGCATCTCCTTCATTTTCTCACCTAGAAACCGCGAGCGTCCCTAACCCCGCAGGCACCCCGGCCTTGCAGAAACAGCCAGGGGCTGAGCCCGGAGGCGTGTACTCGGGACCGGGAGCTGTGCCCTGCCCACGCCGCAATCGGATTTTCGCGATCCTGAGACCCTGCTGGGATGCCGGCCGTGTCCTGTGGTTCCGCGCGGACTTGGGGGTGGCCGTGCGGGCCGCTCACAAGCCAGATCCTGGGACCTCTCGTCACTGCCATTCACGCTGTGCAGGAAAGCGGGGAGGAGCGGGACCTTGAGTTTTCAGTCTTCTTGTTCACACTCCTCTGCGGGATACACCTGTTTGAATGCATATTACTATTTTTTAAAAGAGAAAGCTAGAGAGCTGACTTTGCTAACTGTCTTAGGAGATAATGCAGTCTCCTTCCTGGACGTTTGCGGATCCCCTGGGAGCACCACCCTGGGCCAGGAGGCGCTGGCCCACTATAGCCACCCGTTTCCTTTCCGGGGAACACATTCATGTGGCCACATTTTGTGCAAATGCAAATTATGCGAAAGTGAAATAAGATGAGCCCTTTCTCATACCTCCCTTCCTTAGTTTTGTTTTAAAAATAATGTTTTAGGGCCAGGGATATAGCTCAGTGGTTTCGGCGCCTGTCTAGCAAGCGCTAGGGTCGGGGTTCGATCCCCGGTAACCACATAACAATACTGGGCGTGGAGACTCACCCCAGCAACAATCAGCACCACATACCACGGTGCCGGGCGTGGTGGCTCACGCCTGTAATCCCAGCACTCGGGAAGCAGAGGCAGGAGGATTGCTGTGATATGAGTTGGAGGCTGAGCTCAGGGCCAGCCTGAACCACAAAGCGAGACCCTGTCTCAAAAAACCTTAAAAAAAAAATAATAATGTTTTATTTAAAACCCGTCAGGCCTCGCACCTTCGCAGATCGATGACTGCAGAGCTGTGAGTGGCCGGTGAGCGGGCTGGACATCCGGGCCAGCAGCTCCTCCGCCCCTCACCCTGTGGGCTCAGTGAAAACGGGGAAACTGGCTGAGACTGGAGGATGTGAGAGCACAGCAGGAGGCGGGGCCACCTGGATGCCAGCAGCAGGGAGTCCCCGGCCCGTCCCTGGGGTGGGGGGTGGGGGCTGGGAGACCAGCGAGGCTGCAGAGGTTGTGCAAAAACCTGGGCGACTCAGCCGACCAAGCTACAGCATGTCTCCGGTCAGGATTGACCTCGAGGGTGAAAAACTGAAATTCTGTTTGAAAAGCTTTCAGAAGAAATCTTTTGCAGCTTCTCTCCACCGGTGTAATTAGAAACTAATAAATGTTAATAAAGAAGCTTGAAAGCGCTGGTGATCTACATAATAAAAAGCTCATTCACACACGAAGTAGCCAAAGCCCACAGAACGTCCTAGATTTGTAGAAGCAGCGGCGGGGCCGTTTTTCTCTCGATCCTTAAAAGCAGATACACACATCCAGGAGACGCGGTCGAAGGGCAAGGTGTCCTGGGCCCCAGGTGACCGCGGCAGAGGACCTCTCTCTCCCTGCCCCTCCGTCAATGCCCACTGGGTGGCGCTCGTGGCCCACAGTCATGGCAGGAGGAGGCGATGGACCCAGAACTGTCTGAAGACAAGAGTTTTAGCCTTGCCCACAAATGAAAGGAGACCTTCTAGATTTGCACAAGGAAAAAAACCTTCAGCCCACAACAAAATCAGACATGAAAGGAGACAGCGTTAGCCTGGCGAATAAGAAAATAAACAAGTACTTGAAATGGATGTTTTTCCTTTTAAATCATTTTTTGCAAAGGATTTCTCTTCCCTGAAAAACAAAATACTAAAATAGCAAGCTGTGCTTTCATTTATAAATCCTTCTCAAGAGGAAATCTAATAATAACAAGGAGTTCCTACTGGGCTCCAGCTTATTTCATAATGTAAATATATTTCTCTCCTCTGGGAAGAGAAACCTATGCTCAGCCAGGTACTTTGCATTTAAATTTGTAATTGTATTCAATTTCCTCTTCTTTTACCTTAAACAACCTCTCAGACTAAAGAGAAGTTTTAGACCCTGCAGTATACTGTACTCATGGGATTGGGATTCCATGGTTGATAGTATAATTTATTTTTTTTAAAAAGTAAGAAGATGATTTACTCTGTTGTGTTCTAAATCACCTCAGGAAAGTGGTCTTCCCGCAGCAAGTCTTCCTGTCCCTATTTTGAGAGTAGGGCTTCGTACTGAAGGAGAGAGAAGTTCAGTTAGTCACACTTGCAACCATCAGCTGTTTCTTATGATACATATGTCATTGTGCTTCCGCTTCCTGGGGAATACCGAGGAGACATCAGAAGTGGCTGCTGTCATGCTTGGACCCTCCGTTGTCCCTCCAGAGGTTTGTGGGTCAAAGCCTTGGTCCCTGGTGTCCATGCTGCGTGGAAGGGTGGAGCTTTTAGGATGTGGGCCCCATGACAGCAGTGGGTCACTGAGGGGTTGGGCCCGACCTTGTCTTGTCCTTGGTCTCTTTTCCCTCTGTCCCTGTGTGATTGGCTTCTTCTGTTTTGCCATGTTCGCCCTGTAAGGTGCTGCCTTCCAGAGCAGCACGGCCACTGGGCCACGGACTGAGACACTCTCACTGTCAAACCAAACCTCTCTTCTATACGTCGATTCTCACCGGGCTCCTGTCACACAGAAGCAGAAAGCTGACTAGCCCGCACGAGCCTTCACGTTCCTCCGCTGAGAGGTAGCGTCGCCGTCCCCTGCTCTGGAACCTGGTAGTTCTGTGACTGACCCGCCACCCTGGGCAGTGACTGGGCCACCCTCAGGGCCCCACCTTGAGGCACAGGCCACCCCCACTTCCCAGCAGGAGACACAAAACAGGCTTCTGGGGCCCCAGACAGTTCTGCCACCGTGGGAGGGACCCTGAGGCCGCCCTTCCTCCGCCACTCACGCTAGGCACCCCGACAAGGTCTGCCAACCTGCTCCTCGAGGTCCAGTCCATGGCGGCTCTCGGGCATTTGGTCATGCAGCAGCACTCGGCACCTTACACGCCAGCTGTGGCTGGAGCTGCCCTGGCGAAAGGCCCAGCTGTCCTGGCCCAGCAGCCCACAGCACGTCTGTCCCTTTGCTTGGTTCCCATGGAACCCCACGTTAATAACACGGCCATAGTCCACACTGTGCTTGGGAATGACCTGGCATCCCTCACAGCTGGCCAGTGTGGCTCCCAGTGCACGGAGACTACAAATCCCCTGGATCTGCAGACAGCCAGGCGCCAGATGGCCCCTAAGGCGCCTGGAAGACGCAGCCACCGAGCGCGTGGCCTGTGACCAGCAACATGCTGTGCCTCATTCCAGGGGCATCAGTGTTCTGGGCTCTTTTCTCTCTTGTTTTTCCTGCTGTAAATCTGCCCAACTCCTCAACCAGGCAGGCACTGGCCACCTTGGAACCAAGTGGGCATGGGGGCCGGAGGCAGCACTGTGGGAGCGTCCGCCCTGCCAGCCTGGCTCAAGAGCCTCTCACGCCGCTGCCTCTGACCCTGTAAACCGATCTCACAGTTGTTGCCGCGACACTTACCAGGCAACCCTCTGGGGACGCAGGAGCACGGGCAGCGTGAGGAAACCGAGTCTCCAAGCCTGAGACGGGTCACGCACCGTCCCTCTGCAGCACACACTTTAGGCAGATGTCTGTGCTGTCACTTCTGTGCTGGGTGGAAGAAACTCCGCCAGCTCCTCAGGGTGAGGCTCACCCCAGGCGAGGCTGTCGGGCTCTGGGTGGTGGCCCAGCGGCCATGCGGGGATGCACGCAGCCAGCTGGGGGAGTAGAGCGTTCTGCTGAAGGACTTTGGAGGCTTCTGTTTCCCACCGGGACTCTCGAGACCAGCCAGTGTGAGCAGGAGAGGGACAAGTAGCTGGGAGGGAGATGACTGCACTATGGTCCCCGGAAACCGTTTGAAAAGGGTGGGATTCCCCGAAAGCAGAACCTAGAAAAGTGAGGGAGAGACACACAGGATAACCGGCCCTGGCCCCAAGTAGGGCAGCGCGGCCCAGGACCCCCAGCTAGCCGCCCTCGGTGCCTACCAGAGGCCCCGCTCCCTCGGCCCTGCTGCCTTCCTTCCCGGCTCGCACCCGTTCCTCACCGACGCACAGCACTCTTCCCAGCATCCGCACGGAGGCCCCGGCCCAGGCCTCTCTGGCTGGCCTGTCCCACATGGCCCACTCCCCTCAGCGCTTCCTGGGCCTTGTTGCCTTCCATGGGCGCGTGCGGATGGCCGCTCCTGTCCTGGCTGGCTTCCTGCGACCCACCAGCACACTAGCGGGGACAGAAGGACAGCGAGCGGGCAGCTGCTGTCCTGTGGGCCACACGGCGCCACCAAGTGGCGCACAGTGAAGTGAGGGCCAGGGCTCGCTGCACTTCCTGCTGGGCTGTCCTGCAGCCCTGTCCCCAAACCAGCCTGCTCCTTCAGCTTCTGCCTCCACGCCTCTGTAAGCTCTGGCACCAAAACTGACTTTGGGTTGTGACTGGGCTGTGGCTTAAGGCAGCGCTAACCAAGAGGCCGCCTGCTGCAGCCGGCAGGGCACACCAGTGACACCACAGGCTTGCGAGTCAGCCCTCTGCTCTTACCATCTGCTACATCCTGTGTGTTCAGAGTGCAAATCAAGGAACGTGGCAGAGCTTAGCGATTCTTAAGGTGTCACTCTCCAGGTACTCACGCTGCCTGGTGAAGCTGACGGCCTCACAGGGGCAGCTCAGGGCCCAGTGCGCCTCTGGCCATCGCGAGGTTCAGGGAGTGGCCTGCTTGCTTCCCGGTGCTTTCGGCCCTGGGCAGAGTGGACACAGACCTCGGCATGTGCCCTGGGACTATCTGGACGTAACTGCCCCAACGAGCCCTCTTTTCTGCCTGCTGAGTGCAGGATTCTCTTTCTGATTCTCACACCAGCACTGAAAACATTTTGTGGGGGCAGGCTCAAGAGAAAATTTTCAATTAACTGCTCCTGACAGTAGTTTTAGATCTTAGGTTTCCTCATTCCTAAGAGGAAAACTCTACATATTTTACACAGACCGGAGTATCTTTGAGTTGGCTCACAAGATAGTTTTTGAAGCTAAAGTTCTATTAATCTGACTGCCAGAGCTCTGGTGAAATGTTTGCTCTCTGCTCGGCTTTTGTAATACTCTGTGGTTGGAAGTGCTGCGTGGAGTGGCTGCTAATGGAGCGGGGCCTTTGCTTGGTGGAGTCAGGTGGCGCCGTGGGGCTCGCCCACTCATCTGGAGCATGTTCACCTGCCCGTGCATGAGGACCAGGCCCGTGAGGGACCTCAGGTTAGGCCAGGAACCTGGGCAAAGCACAGAGCTGCAGAGGAGAAAACTGCTGGCCGAGAGGTGGGCCCTGAGAGAGGAGGCACGCAGAGCCTCGGCAGGGCAGGTGTGGGCGGAGCCCAGAGGCTCGGGAAGAGTCTGGGGGTGAGACCCAGGGTGACCGCGGAGCTGAGTCTCCAGGGGCAGTGTGGAGTCCCCAGGCTGGCTGGGCTGCCCTGTCCTTTCTGCAGGAAAAAGCCATGCTCTGGTCACTCCTGGGTATTTTTCACCTCCGGAGAAGGATCCATTTTGAATATAAGTATGTGTGTGTCACACACATACATATATTTCTTTTTAAAAATTTGTGACTGTTGTGATTATCTGGAGATGCTGGAGGAAGTCTTACTGGGGAGAGGACATGATTAGCAACAGGCCAGTCTTCTACAGTGACTGTCACTGGCAAAGCAGCTTCAGGGCACAGTCAAAGGCATCTTCAGACCGTAACTGAAAAAGGGAAGAAGCAACGCTCACCTCGGCGCAGCCCAAGCCAATGGCACCATCTCTCTGGGAAGCTAAGGGGGCCTGCAGAGAGAGGGGGCACAAGGAGTGGGTGTGCTGACGGCTCTGTCTGGACATTGCCCAGGAGTGGCCTGCGCCCAGGGAGGCAGAGCTGCCGTCTGGATTGCTGGGGTTTCTGTGCCCTCTCACAAGGTGATGAGTTGGGCGAGGTGGACAGCTAGGTAGGAGGGACCCTGGGAAAACATGGCCCTTCCTTCCTTCCTGTAAGAGAGCTGGCATGGGGGTGGGGACGTTGCTGGGGACGGCCTGCAGCCAAGAGAGGCCCGGCTGCCATTTCCTCCCCCTCTGCACATACCTGGCCCCACCAGCAAATTTAGATGTTTGGGGGGAAAAACAAGGCTACATCCACGTAGGGTTATGCAGTACATGATACTCCTACCCAGACAAGCTATTTCAGGTTGTGAGCTTGGACAAGGTTAACAAAACTGTCATGTCCAACATCCAGCATGCATGCCGAGACTTTGAGCACTGACTGGTGCCCAGTAGTAGCCCCGGCAATCACAGGGTGGCTTTGGAGACAAATAATTAGGGTCTTTATTGGGAAGGAGGCCTCCCATTTATGAGACCTTGCATTTCCAAAATGTCACCAGAGAAGTCCAATCTCCCTCCCCAGTCCACCTTCCATTAGGATGGAACAACATCCCACCCTTACAGGAAGTTTCTTCAGTTGACTCTCTTAATTAGATCTATCTGAAGGATGAAAGTCCAGGTTTGCTCACACAACCTGGGAAAGGTACACCTCTATGCTGAATACCGGGCTTTGACAGAAAAGCCACTCGTGACAAAGATGTGCGACAGAAGAGAACTGTTTTCTAATGGCCCCTGCACCAGTGAAGGCTGAGCTCGGGCGGGTCCTGGGTGTAAATGCAAGTGGCAGTCCTCGAGCTTAGGCTAGATGGGGGCAGACCTGGGGTGTGGAACACAGGTTCGTTCACTGCTGCCTCCAAGTCAGCGGGGCTGCTGGGTCATCTAGAATCCGCGTCCTTGGACAGAGATGTGGAACCACACTGGGAGCAAACAGGGGGCTTCTTCCTCTTTGGATATGGCTCCCAAAGAAGAGACCTCTCGGCTGGCAGAAGCATTCGTTGTTTTTCTTGCGCAATTAATTGATTCAAGTCACGTGAAATTAGAAGTCCCGTTTTCACTTCAGCTTTCCAGAAATGCTGGCGTGGGCAGACACCTCTGCGGGTTCACTGTTTGACAGCACACCCAAGCGCACCAAGGCCACATCTGGATTGCTGTTCCTCTCATAGCCCGATGCTCCGGTTGTCCAGATGTCTTCAGCTATTTTTATATTATGTTTGGTTTTGTTGAGTTGTAGGTATTTCCATAAGCTGCCTTGAATCATTTTTGGAATAAAGTAGGATATAAATAAATAAATCAAGAAATGCTGAATGCAACTTAAAGAACTCAGTTTAACCATACAACCCAAACTAATGCAACACAGGTCATCCATTTGAAAGCACAAATAGTAAAGCACTGAGATAAGCAAAAGATAAATTGATAGCCCTGCCTGATGGTCTAAATACAACCAGTTGCTACCCATGCACAGTGGTGTTCCCTTCTTTCTCTTCTCCTGAAAAGACAGCCAACCCCAAGGCTCTTTAGTCTTTCCTCCTGCTCCTGTCTCCCATAACTCTCCTGAACTTTCCTTACCTCTTTCCCTGCAGACTGACTGAGTTTTCCCTTTGCAATCAGTTCTTTTCTGTGAGCTTTAAGAAGCGCTGGATCTGTCGAAGGCAAAATACTTTAACAAGCATCTTCATGCAGCACCTGTTATGCAGTGTATTATTTATGATGCATATCCTAGATGCTGGGCATGGTGGAATCAAATCACCTAACTCATGACTAGAGAGTGAAAGCGATAGAGAGGAAGAGACAGGCCCCACAATACAATTTAGGACAGCCCCTCCATGAGCTGAGGGCCACACTCTAGGCACCCAGCATTTACCACCTAGGCTTTGGGGGCACTAAAGATCCAGCAACAGCAGAGAGGTGAAAACACATCATTTTCGTGGGTCCAGGTGCAACTTTGATATTTTATTCAGTATTTTCAGAAAAATGTCAACTTGTCAGCCTAGAGCTTGACCCAAGAACGGCGCTGTGGCCAGAAGTACTGTGTCATGAAGGAAGGAAGGCATGAAGGATTGAAGGCATGAAGGATTGGCATGAAGGCATGAAGGAAGGAAGGCAGGAAGGATCGAAGCCCAGCTTGGCTTCCAGAACAGGACCGGGAGGAGCAGTTCCTTGGGAGTTTACCAAGTAAAGGAAGAGTCTAGCTCACTCTGACAACTAGGGCCACAGGTGAAGATGAACTGACTTCAGCCCAGTGTGGAGAAAGGATTTCCCAATGGGTTCCTAAGTGGAGTAAAGTCACCCTGGAGAGTTGAGCAATGTCCCTGGAAGCGTGCATGGGACATTGGACAGCCTCCATAGGGCGTGGGCAGCACCAGGCAGAGGCAAAACTTTCTCCGAGTATAAAATCTCTGTGGTTTGTAGAGTGTGAAGCCTTCTGTTTTCTTGCAGCATATTTTCTGCTGCTAAGTGGTGGAAGGTCTTAGACTCATTTATCTGCTTACTTATGTTAGTCATGTAAAATTGGTGACTCTCAAAATAAGTATTTGAACCTAGAATGTGTTCCAGCTTGTATCGAGATGTACCCCCAAAGCTTCATTTGGTCATAGGTGGGGCTTTTTGGAGGTGGCTGGACCAAGGATATGTGAGCGTAGATAAGTGTGTGACTCTGGATTAATCACTAACTGGTGTGCCGTAGTTCTAGGTGTGGATAATGGGAAGCCTTATTCTGGGTGTGAGCAGCACCACTCAAAAAGGCGTGTGCCCAGCAAGTGATAAAAAGGAAAGCGAGGCTTGCCTCTGCTTGCTGCCTCCTGCCCACGTTGCTGTGGACTGTCTCTCCCCCACAGTGTCCTTTGTGCCGTACCACCTGGGAACCAGGCGTCTCTGGACTGAAACCCCTATGAAACATGAGCTGAAATAAACCTTTCGTCCTTTAACTTTGGGTATTGGGTATCTTTTCTCAGCGACAAGATAAATTCCAGTCCATAATCTTAGCTGGGTCCAAGACAGGGTGGCACGGCAGAAGGGCATGGGAGAGGAGAAACAGCTCATAGCATGGTAGCAGGAAGCAGAAAGCGATCAAGAGCAGAGAGGAGACAGGTCTCCTAGGCCACACCCCGGTGCCCCCACCTCCTTTACCTCCCATCACACTTAGCTACAAAATCATCACGGATTAATCAAGTGATGAGTATCACACCCCACGATCCAGTCACCTCCCCGAAGTTCCGCCTACGAGCACATGAGGCTTTGGAGAGACATCTAGATATAAACCGTCACATTGTATGAAAATTATAGCCAATAGGATTTATCTCCAAAATGTAAGTGTGGCTTACATCAATCAATACAATTCACCCTCAATAGAATAACAGTTTTTTTTAAAAAAAAAAAAATCATATGATCAGTTGAGTCAGAAATAGTATTGGAAAAATTCAACACTTTCATAAGTAAAAAAACCTAAAAAAAACTCAGAACACAACTCACTAAACCAGAAATAGAGAGAGACTCCCTCAAAATGATAAATGCAATTTACGAAAAGTTCCACAGCTAATAGTTCATTCAGCAGTGAAAAATGAAAAGCTTTCTCTTTAATATCAAAACAAGACAAAGATTTCTTGTTCCTGGATTTCAAGGGTGTTACCACTTATATTTGACATTTTACTGAATGTTCTGCCCAGAGCAGTTAAGAAACAAATATAAGGCATCTGAATTGCAAAGGAAGAAGAAAACTATGTCTATTCACAGATGGTCTGACATTAAATGTAGGAAATACCAAAGAATCCTCATAAAATTATAGGCACTAATAAGTGAATCAGTGAGTTGCAGGCCGGCACACACACAAAAATGGGCTCTATTTTGTGCACTAGCAATCACCATTTGAAAAGGAAATTAATAAAGTAACTCAAGCTGCAATTGCATTTAAAAGAACAGTTGAAAACAAACAAACTAAGATGGTACAAGACTTATGCTCTGAAAACTATAAAATACCATTGAAAGAAAGTAAAGAAGACCTAGATAAATAGAAAGGCATAATTTATTGATGGATTGAAAGATTTAGTATTATTAAGATGATCATGCTCTCCAAATTGATGCATAGAGTCAGTATAACCTGTATCAAAATTCTTCTGGGCCTCTTTTTTCTTTTTGAAGAAATAGAAAAGCCAATCATGAAGTTTATATAGAATTACAAAGATCTTCAAATAACCAGAGGGCTTCAAGACAAAGACTAAAACGGAGAATAGATGACTCTCAACTCAAAACTTACTTCAAAGTTATGGTAATTTTTAAAATGTGGCAGTGTTGTAAGGACGTGCCATAGACAAAAATACGTAGGAGCTCACAGTCTTACAGCTCATGAGATACAACGAAGACTGAAGAGATAAACCCAGGCATACACCATCGCTTAATTTAGGCAGGAGCGCCCAGACCCTGCCGTGGAGAAAGGACAGCCTCTTTGGCAGCGCTGCGGCTAGAGTATCCATGTGGTAGAAACAGAGGGGTCGCAGGTGCCTAGGACTGTGCCTGGCTAGCACTGGCATCTTAAATTACCATCTATACTGTCTTTCCAATACATCCATCTTAAGTTTCATGGATATAACAACCTCCCTCCCTTTTTAAAAATTTGTAATAATTATTTCATGTATTAATTTTCTTTTCTCATTAAAAAAGCCAACTTTAAAAGGAAAATGTGTTTGCAGTCACTGAATAGCAGGGATAACAAGTTGGACAATAAAAACAAGAGACTAAGACACCTCAATTGGTGGCAGCAGAACCAGGGTCCAGGAAATCAGGACAAACCTCTTCAGCCCAAGTACGTGCAGGAGCCCGGGGTCCTGCAAACATGCAGGTGCGAGCGCACTTCTAGGTGCAGCAAGGCTGCAGCCCTAAGACCACCAGGGGAAGGACCACGTGAGTGAGGTGAGGAGGGGGCTGCAGGTCCCAGAAGCCAGCTGGTACTTCCCTTGGTTCTCACTTGTGTCCCCTCGGCTCCAGAACCCGTGCTTCTCCACTGCACTTCTGCGAGAGCCAGTCACACAGAGCAGACAAGAAGGCATCGTGCATAGCATCACTGCCCAAGGTGCTTGAGCAACCAGCAAAAGAGGAATTGTTTCCAGGGTCTGTTCTCTTTGGACTTCTGACAAATCGTTGTCAGAGTAACCAACGCAAGAAGCTTCTGCCCTCCTTCCTAAATGTATGTTGTGTCTTAAGCTTTGAGACGTCCTCTGTACTTTCTAATAATATTTCTCACTGTCGTTTCTGTGCCTTCCTGGTGCTTTCCAAGTGAATCGAAACTGAGAAAATACCTGACAAGTTATCAGTTAACCCTGAGGCCTGGGAAAGTGATCGGCACCAAAGAACCAGTAAGAGATTGAGCACAGGACAGTGGTGCTGGGAAGCAGCTGCCTCCCTGGGAGAAAGGTTGCTCAGGAATAGAAAGTTTCGTGTGCTGCAAGCCAGGCAGATCATCTAAATTCATATCCACTGCTATATTACGCTCAAAAATGCACACACTTCTTTGAATCTTTGGTTCAATAATCACTTTGATGTTTTATTTGTTGATGCAAAAGAAGTACTTGCCTTTCAAGTTTGTTATCTCTCATGTCAATGGAATTTTTCAAAGTATTTAGCAAGCAGCTCTCAAGTACCGTCTCCTCTGTTTCAAATTGGCACAAGACTCAGGAGTATTACCGGTGCCCCTGGGTGTTTCCTGCCATTTAGTTTCAAGCTAATAAGGAAACACAGAGGTTGCTAGAATTTGCTATGAACACAGCGGCGCACTGGAACAGACTCAAAGGCGGCTTTTTAGAAGAATGCATTTTATTGTCTCAGGGACTTTGTTTTCTAGGCTATTGAAATTATTTGTATTTGGAAATTAGGGTGATTTCTCATCTTTGATCAAATCTTTCATGTAGTCTAAACTTCCATGTTTATGGAATCTGTCTGTGACATCATTAAGTGGTTTCCATAGTTTAAAAAAATGTAATCGCCAAGAAGAGACAACATGAGATGTGGCGCGTCGGGCGGGGAAGGCCTGCTGAGGCCAGAGCTCGTTTTTGAAGCCGTTATGTGGGCTCTTTGCTGTTAGACTGCAGGAGTTGCTTGCGTGCTTTGCACTTCACTCCGTGCCGTGCTAACAGTCTGCAGATGTTTTCTTCCTGCCCCTGGTTTGATTTTCACTGTTGATTATTTCATCTGCTGTGTGCAATTTTTAGTTCGGTATCAGCCGCTTACATATTTTGACTTTTGTTGCCTGTGCTACGAAATCAGCCCTAATGCCAAGTTCACAAGGTTTTTCTTATGTTTTCTTCTATGAATTTTACAGGTTCAGGTATCAGTGACAGTTTTAACCCATTTTGGGTTCCTTTCTGTGTATGATATAAAATAAGAGACTCATCTCATTCTTTTTCCTGTTGTTTCCAGTTTTTCCAAAACTATTTGTAGAGTATGTTCTCCTTCCCATATATGGATTGCTGACCGACTTTTAGAAGACCTGTTGGCCAGGTATAGGTTTTTTCTGCACTTTCTACTCTATTCATTGGTCTGTACATCTGTCTTTAGTCACCATGACATTATTTTGGTAACTGTGGCTTTAAAAGGTATTTTGAAGTGAAGGAGAGAGGATTTGTTCTTTTTCAAGGCTGCTTGCTGACTGGAGTCCTTGTGGTTCCACACTACTTTTGGCTTCATATTTCCTGTTTCTATGAAGAAAGTCATGAGGCTTTTGATAGGATTGACACTGCTCTGTGTGTCCCTTCAAGTGATGTGGACATTTACCAGCATTAATGTTTCCTTTCCATAAACAACTGATGGCTTTCTATTTATCAACGTCTTCTTTAGTAATTTTCACTTATGTTTTGTAGTTTTCAATGTATGAATCATTCACACACTTGGTAAAGTTTATTTCCATATTGAAAAGTAACCTATGTAAGGAGAGAAAATATTTCCAAATCACATATCTGATAAAAATCAGATCATATATCTGATATATCTGATATAATTTCCAAATCATATATCTGATATATCTGATAAATCATATATCTGTTTCCAACATACAAGGAGCCCTAAGAATTCAAAAGCAGGGGAAACCTCAATTTTAAAAATAGATACAGGGCTTTTAATAGACATTTCTCCAAAGAAGATAGGCAAATAGCCGTCAGGAATACAAAAAAGATGGCCAACATTCTAAATATCAGGGAAATACAAATCAAAACCATGATGAGATTTTACCTTGTATCCACTAGATAGCAAACACCAGAAAACAGAAGGTAGATCCTGGAAAAAATGTGGCGGCTCGGAACTCCTGCACACTGCTGGTGGAGTGTAGAATGGCGCGACTGATGGAGACCACCGCATGCAAGTCCCTCGAAAAGGAGCAGAGTCATCAGTCCTTCCAAACACCGGGTGTAGACCCAAAATAACTGAAATTAGGATCCCAGAGAGATGCTGACCTCCTGCATTCACTGCAGCATTATTTATAGCAGCCAGACACGGCCATGGCACAACCTAAGTGTCTGCCGCTGAATGAATGGTAAAGGAGATGTGATAAGGCAGAGGGCAGCCCTGGAATGTGTGGCAGGGTGGGTGTACCCAGAGGACTGCACCCCAAACGAAGTGAGCCAAGTGCACGAGGCAGTGCCGGCTATTCCAGTTACATGTGTGCCACGCCCCCGCCGAATAAGGCGTGACAAAATAGGGACTGGGGTCCCAGGCGGACGACCCCTGTGCTTGAGGCCTGAGGCTCCCCAGGCCTAGAGCCTGAGTTGAGTATGCTTCGCCAGGAGGCGCGCAGTTAGCCCAGCAGTATGTAAAAACAAGCCGCTTTCTCCCTTCTAAACTATTCTGTTTTTCCCTGTGAACTGTTCTGTGCTTTCTCACCAAGCAAAAATAACATAAGCGAAAAACACCTTGTTAGACACAATAAGTTTCAGCTGAAATAAAATAACATGGCCACCTGGCAAAAATAAATTAATGCTCACATAAAATCTATGGGAACAAGATTAAAGAAATAGCAAAGGTCCACTTCCTTAGAAAAGTTGTGTACAAAACACACTGATCTATAAAGATTTTTATGGTCATGAAAAAATCATCACTGTCTCACACGACCTTACACAATGTCAAAATGATTGATCACTGTTCTGTTTCTGTTCTTATTTTTTCCTTAAACTTTTGTTAACCTGTAATAATCACCCTTATTTTACAAGCTGAAAAATCATGTATAAAAAAAACACAAAAGGCCTAATAAATTTACAACAACATCACCAGCCTCTCTTGTGTTTGTGTGTTGTCTGTCATAGCCGACTCCGTCCTTTCCTGACTTCAGTGCTCCCTAGATCCCCACGCCGCGAGCGGTCCGTGACACATGTGGCCTCCGGAGGAGGCATACTCTGAACTGGAGGAAGGCTGATGGCTAGGGCACAGGGAGCGGGATGGGGAAACTGCACATCAATGGGTGTGAAGTTTTAGTTGTGCCAGGTAAGTAAGTTCTGGAGCCACTTTCTACAACATCTTGCCTGTGTTTAACAATACTGTATCTTGCAATTCAAAAGCAACTCAGAGAGCAGCTCTCACACTCAACAGAAAAGACGTAGCCCCTATCTTTTAACACATGCATGTGTTGGTAGTGGGGAGTTTTCATATTGAAAATAAGCATATCTCTTCTATAAGTCATCCTGGGGAAGACAGAGAAAATGAACTCAGCAAATAGCCTGGAGTGAAACTTTGCAACCCACTGTGAAAGAGATGACCAGCTGCCAGCTTCTCCCATATGGAGAGACGTTTGCCGAGACGGAAAGTGCCTCCCTGTCCTGGCCACATGGGCCTGAGCAGTCTGTCCACGCTCAGTGCCTTCTCTTCTGCAGCCATGCTGGACAGGTGTGGGACTGCTGTGTGCTCACACCACCTGTGGGTGCGTGAAGGGCGACGTCAGGGGACCTGCACCAAAGTCTGTAAGCTGCCAAAGAGCTGCCTCCCAGACAGTTTGGCACTAGCTGCGGTCCACTGTGCTGGACATTCGAAGGCCTCATCTGAAGCAATGATTCCCGCTCGTGTTTTCTTGGTCCCTCTAATACAATCAGGTATAAGAGAAAATAACACAAAAGAGGACTGTACAGAGATGAACTTGAAAGTAGGTACCACTGAAGTTTAGGAGAATCACCCAGGCTGGTGCAGGCCTCTAGGGCTGGTGGCAAAAGAAGTGCTGTACTTTCGGCCTGAAGGGTCAGGAGGAAGCGTTCCTGTGACCTAGAGGAGTGGCTGTGGTAGGGTGCCTGAGGGAGCTGTGGCTCTGTCACCTCCTCCTGCCTGGGGTCACCTGCTGCACCCCTTAGTAGTGGGCAGGGCTGCAGCTGTGGGAGGTCGGGGGAACACCAGACCTGGACGAGGCAGTGGAGGACAATCCAGCTCTTCCAGGACTCCCTCAAGTCACCACACAGCACTCACCCTCAAAGTGCAGACAACCCTGGACATCTGAAGAGCAGATCAGGCTGGTTCACACCAAGCTTTGCAGATGGAAGCGATAGCTGAACGTCTGACTCGGTGCAAACGTCAGGAGAAACAGTGGCGAGGCCCAGTGTGTGCTTGTGCAACAGATCGGTGTATGAATATGTGCAAATGAAGCTGTGCCCAGAGGTACGGTGAGCAGCGTGCTGTAGCATTCACCAAAGTGTAGCACTAGTCTAAGGCGAGACACCCCGAAGCTCCCATGTCCCACAGGTCCTGCCATGTGCTTCTAAAGAGCATCCCAGAGGGCAAAGGTCTCGAGTCTGACCGCAGGTGTAACATACTTGTCCCTTGAAATAAAGCATCATGTGTCCTAGTATGTACAGGGGCCTTTCGGAAGACAGTTCTGGCCCAGAATCCCCTTCCTGGGCCCAGCCTGAATGTTAGTCTAAAGTCTTAATTACAACTGCATTTTACTGTCACCAAGAGCTGCTCTCTGGCCCAGCCCCTGATCGGCCCACTGCCCCTGAAGAGAGGAAGCCTGCTGTGGCCCCATCCTGCCACAAGCGCAGTGTTAGAGGCTGTCTCCTCGGGCGGCAGGGTCAGGAGGTAGACAGAAATGACTGCTGGCCCTCTCGGGACTGGGTCAGTTACCATGAGGACAGTGTCACAGGCAAGTTGGCCCCGTGACAGCTCATCCCTACCTTCTGTCACAGGTGGAAGCAGCAGCGGGTCCTGCCCAGATACGGGCTGACCTGGGGTTTCTTGGTTTCCACACTATGAAGCGAATGAACCTCGCCTGTCCACAAGTCTCGGCAGTTGGTGTGACAGCAGCGAACTTAGACACCCAGTGGAAGCAGCCTGCAGGTCCGCAAGAGCGTCCAGCACTTGCTCTTCTGGTCGTGGCACCCACAGGCAGCACTGCCTGCCTCTGACCAAGGGGGGACCTTCACTCTCGCATGCCTGCTGTGTCACGGCGCAAGTGGGCTCACCCTCGCACATCCCAGGGTCAGCCCCTCCACCCCCCGACGGTGTCCTGGTCCCGTGTTAACATCGGGCCCTCAGCCTACGTGACTAGACGACGGTAATTCTCCAGGCGGGGAAAGTCACTGTGACCACTACCGTGGGACGCCGGGGGACTCGGTTTTAGAGATCTTTGCCAGTGCTAACACGACATCACGGAGAGCAGACAGGATGCAGACGGGTGTCACAGTGCCACACACAAGCCCGGGTCAGTGATCGGTGAGTAGATCACCTAGGCCTGGTCTGTGATGCTCTACTGCATCCGAGGGTAGTGGAACGATGCGTCTGATGTCCCCGAGACATGCATGCACACACACAGAGTCTGCAGTCGCATATATGTGTCACTGGGCGAATGTGCACATATATGCAGCAGACTTTTAGAAGTACAGATGATTAAGTTTTGGGGTGTCAGTGAGCTTTCCAGATCTGCTCCTCTTACGACACATCACTGGGAATTCTTCAGCGGTGATTCAGTTTTCCACGTAATTTTATTACTTCCTTTAAATTAAGTGTCAGTATTAAATAGATTCACATATAAAATGTATTTTGTGAAATTATTTTCAACCTCTGTTTACTAAACTTGAAGGAAATTAAGTTAGCATTTTCCTTTGGTATAAACCCGTCAGGTATGTACACAACTCAGAGCAGAATCTGAGCATGAAACCCTGCAATCTGCACCCCACACAGTGACAGGCACAGGCATTGAGGACCTCTGGGGCCACTCTACCCCCAGGGACACCAGGCTCAGTTATCCAAAGGATCCTGGGAAGCCGGCTCCACAGCCACCCTGAGGTTCCGAGTCAGGACTTGGCCAAATCAAAGGCAGGAAGGAAACTGAGTCAAACTGCACCAAGGGCGTGACGACTTCACAAAGCCTCCACCACCCCTCGAGCTGGGCTGTCAGAGGACAGGGCAGAGACCAGAGACTCACAGCTGGGATCCCACTCTGTCTTGACTTTGTCCCAGCACACTGGACCCCACGGAGGACCTTGCAGAGGGGCCCAGGTGTGGCTGCTGCTCGCCAGGCACCAACATGGCTTTTGCCATTTCCCCATCCACCCTGGTCTCCTGAGAGGGTAAATGAAGAAGCTGCTTGCTTCCTGTCCCCACTCAAAACAGCAAGTAACAAATATTTCTTCTCAACAACCGCAAACCAGTGATGTAAAAGCAATTTAAATCACTTTGGAACTTTAATTGCTGAAACGTCCGCACAGCACTTCTGACAGCTGCGACTCTCTCCTGTTTCTGTAAAGACACTGGGTTCAACCCCGCACCCCTCCTATGTACATATCTACACCCACACCTCCTCTTCCTCAGTACAGGGCCTTAATCGTAGCCCCACACCAGCTGCACCGGGTTCCAGGGTGTGAGCCTTGGAGACAAACACTCTCCAAGGGAGGTGGGAAGCAGCGGCAGTCGAAAGCCCGGAGGTTGTCGGAGGCTCTTCTAAACTCAGCTCTCAGAAGTCTCATCATGAAGAGGACAAAAGTAAGGGGACCCAGCGCTCACTCGCTGCCACCACCAAACACACCAGCGGGGACTCTGCGGACTTAAAGTGCAATCACAGCCGCGAGCTCACTGGGGCCGGAGGTCAATCACAGCCGCGAGCTCGCTGGGGCCGGAGGTCAGGCTGGACAGAGTTCAAAGCAGAAACTTCAAACGGGGCTGCTCATGACTCAGCGCGGGAAGGGAGGCGAGGGGAAAGGACAACAGCTCTTCAGCTTTCAAGTGCATCAAAAGAATCAGTGTCTTTTCTTTCCACAAAGAAAATCTGTACGTGGTAAGGAATCCTGGTTCAGAAAAACAGAACGTCCTAAGAATTTCTAGCTGGGCCCGCCCCAGTGAGGCAGAGTCAGGAGGCTGGCGAGGGCGGCCAGCAGCACGAGTGGCATACTCTTGCCCGGTGCCCGGCCGCGCTGCTCACCCCCACTGTCCGCAGACAGGTCCTCAGCTCTGGGCGAGGAGGAAGCACACTGGACCAGGGGCATCTGGTAGGACGTGGCCCTCTTCTCCGGCCGGTCCGGGCTGGACCCGTCGCTGGGCCGCTGGCCGTTAGAGAGCAGGTAGCGTCCCCGGGCATCCTGCTCCATCTTGAAGATCTCATATTCTGTGTGGGGCAGCTTGATGCCCAGTGCCATGCAGCCGTTGGTGTGTGTGACATCCTGCTGCACACCCACCTGCCAGGAGCCCTCGGTGCCACACTCGTTCCCGTTGAAGACGTTGAGGAGTGAGGCTGTGGCCGCGTCCATGGGGGTAACTTTCATGTGGTTCACTGTGGAGGAGAGAGGACAGCCTGTGATGTCAAGGGAGTGGGGGCACGCCAGCCAAGCTCGGGTCTCTGGTTCACCACGGCTGCCTTCACAGCCATCCTGCCCACCGTCCTGCTGGCCACAGGGTCTTCAAAGGGGACTCCTCCACCTGTCTCTGGGGGGGGCGCCTGCTGTGTTGTCAGCCACACACCCACCACTCCCACATCAGGAGATGCAACTCCCCACAGTCAGTGAGGTTGGGTCCGTTTGTCCCCCAGCTGAATCAGCGTAACTACACACACCGGCTGCCACGCCTGAGAGGAACGGCCCCCTGGAAGGACACACCCGGGGGGGGTATGAAGGCAGAGGCAAAGCCAGCACTCAGCGAACTCCGGAAGGGAGCGCATTCCCCGCAGTTACGAAGGGCACTGACCGCTTTGTGTGTGGGGACCGCCGTGAGGCGGGATTAGAGGGCAGCACAGTGACCCCGAAGTGCGTCTGATGACACTGATTCTTTAGGGTGCAATACTATACAACAGAAACAGTTTTATTTCCTGAAAAGATCTCAAGGTGTCTAAGTTTTGTTGCCAAGTATCTGAGCTGACGAACGTCTTCATGGTCAGTACTAGTATGAAACTCGGGCATCTAAAATATGCTGCAAGCAAAAAAGTGTGAGTGAGCAGACTGGACAGAGACAGCTAATTAACACATCCTGTTGGCTTTTTCACGTCGCTGCTCACACTCAGAACGGGACCAGAACCTCAAACTATGCAAAGGACCTCTAGAAGGGCCCCCAGGCCACGCTAGGGCATCCCCTGGCCTGGGTGAACTTGCCAGAGACTGCGCTCTGCATGCTCACCCAAGGGCCACTGGCACCTCTGCACCGGGGGGGGGGGGGTCCTAGCCCTCTGCACCGACCGAGACGCCCTATGAACTGGACTGGAGCATCACCGGGCACACTGAGGGCCTTGTCGGCCCCTCTCTGCTTGGTGTGACTGGGTCACAGGGCCTCAAGCTTAAAGGGCAAACAAATGGAGTGCCCTCAGCCCTCCGTTCTGGGGATGAGCTTCCCTGCCCCAGCCTCCGTGCAGCGGCTCAGGACAGGCCAGCTGCTCTCACCGACCTGTGACAACCTCTCAGGGGAGGGCTGCTGGCTTGGAGCAGGAAGAGTGTGCGACACCCGCTCCTCCTCCCCACTAAGAAGTGCGGAGACCTGGTGTGGGAAATGCTGAGGGTGTCAGGGCACTAGGGACGCTACAGGGAGAGTGCCAACTCCTCGTATCAGGGCCCCACAGGACCCTAGGCTGCAGACAGAGACCCTGGGTCCCACCAAGGCAGGGTCCCCGCATCTAGGCAGAAAAAAAGTCCTTCCTCTCCTGCCTGCTCTGCCTCTGCATGCTCCCTGGGGCCATGGCCTACCTTTGAACACGAACTCTGTGCCACCGGCGACCCTGGAGGACAGCACTCCGCGGCTGTAGCGGCCCCGGGCGTAGATGGTGAAGGTTGGGTGCTTGCACACAGGGTCTGAGTAGTGGTAGTAGTGGCCCTCCCAGGTGTGGCTGCTATCGTGGAAGATGAAGTGGCGTGTGAGGAAGAGCACTTCAGGGCGCACCTCGCAGCGCTGGCTCACCCACTCCCCGTGCAGGCCTACAGTCAGGTCCGCTTTCGGGGGCAGCAATGGGGGGTGGTGCTCGTCGGAGCGGTAGATGATGCGACAGGCGATGCAGGCATGGTCGTGATTCTGCAGCCCGGAGACAGACAGCCTCAGCCTCAGCCTCAGCCTCCGTTCTCCCCAGGAGACGATGCGCTGCCTCCCCCACCCGCCCCCAAGGGTCTCAGAGGTGTCAGGAGCGGCACCCGGGCCACCTGCACTCTTGAACTGGATTCCCAGGCCTAGCTGGAGCCAGCTCCAAGCACGAGGACTGCGGTGCAGGGGGCAGAGACGAAAGCATGCCTCGGCTGTGCCTGACTCTGGAACCCTCTTGGGTTTCAGACCACACTCGCTGAATATTTGACTTTAGGAAGGACAGTGACTTTCGGGAATCTGGGGGATAGGAGTCGGCCAGGCTGTGAAAGCCCTCGCATCCTGCTGGGGGGAAGGAAGAAGACACAGACAATGTACAGTGGGCCTGCTGGCCCCTCGAGGAGTTAAGCACAGAGCTGCCCTGTGATCCAGCTATGTATGTACTCAAAGCAGAAAGTGGAGATCCAGACAAGGGCATGAGCACATTGGTCCAGTAGCAGAAAGAGGAAGTACCTGGAGTCCTGTCTACAAATGAGTGGGGAAACCACTGACCCGGCCTCCAAGGGAAGATGCCCTGGCACAGTCTTCAATGGGTGCACTCTGGGAAGTGGCAGTAGATGAGACAAGCATTACAGAATGATGGGCACTGTCTCGTGCCACGGACGGGCTGTGAGACTCAAGAGGAAGCAGCACGTGGCCACCAGGGCTGGGGCGGGCAATGGGAGGGGGCTGGTGCTCGCTCACGGGGCAGAGCTTCAGTCCCGCAAGATGAGAGGCTCTGGAGACAGTTAACGGTGGTGGTTGCACAGCACAAACATAGGTGATGGCACTGAACTGTACCCTGACATGGGCAGGATGGCAAATTTCATGCAGTGGGTATTTTCCTGCAGTTATATTTTAATTAAAAAGTTATAAAGAATGAGCTAACATCTGCTCCTCCTCCTCCCTAGAATAAAAGGGAAACCTGCAATGGCTATGGATGAGGGATGCACAGCAGGAACCAGCATAAGGGGTAGAGAGTTGGTTGGGGGCTCGGGGAGGTGCAGGGAGCCTCAGGGTGCAGAGGCGGGTGCACAGCATGTCCTCAGGGCCCTGCCCTGGCTCCTGCTGTCCTGCATTCCGCAGAAAGCCTAGATGTGGATGTTGGGAGAACCCAGTCCTGAATATGGTTGCAGGTACTCCGGCTGCCTCGCCCTGCGCAAGGAGTGTCTGCCATTCCACTCCCATGGCCAATGCCAGGCCAACGGGCTCACAGCAGACTGCCCACTGGAGTCACACCCCCAACTTTGGACCCAGCCCACTGTACCTTAGCCCTGGTGGTTGATACCCTGGGCAGGCACATGCTTGATCTCCAGCATGTTACCAAAAGCCAGAGGTCTCCATCACCAGGATATGGGCTTGGCACAAGGTAAGGAGCTTGGAGCTATGATTTCTGAGAAGGAAGGGTCCTTCCACAGGGGCTCATGGCCTGCAGAGGACAATCTGAGCTGGAAGCTCTGGGCGGTGGAGGCCAAGTCCATGTGGACCTCAGGCTTCCTATGCAGCTTGAGCCTGTGATTATCGGTGGTGGCAGTGAGTTGCCAACCTGGGATAAGCTGTCCAATTTTCCCATTCCCTCTTCCTCCTTCGCGTGGCCCCATCATCACACGGATTGTGTGACAGCCAGAGGACAGTGTAAGTGTGGGTGGTCCCACATGGGGCGCCCACCAGGTCTGCAGACCCCACAGAAAGCTCCCTCACATGTACTCCACCTGAGAGACACACATCAGGTCACCAGGTCACGAACTGAGAACACATCAAGGAGCCTAGACTCATCCACGAGGTCAAAGCATGTGCAGCAGAGGCCCCAGATTCTTAATGAACTCATGGTCCAAGATGGCCAGGTAACGTGATGCCTGCGCCAGGTCCAGCCTTTGACTCAGTGTCCCCACCACAGCTGCCCACCGTCCTGGCTTCCAGCCCCAACTGCACACAGTCTGAGGGACCTCAACCCAGCGAAGACACAAATCTCTGGGACTTCACAGACAGGACTGAGGGCCTCTTGTGTGCCCCTCTTGGTGCTGGCACCAAGGCTGAGCAGTAATGGGCCCCAGCCAAGTGCCATGGCCAGCAGGGCCTGCAGGGGCACCTGTGCTCCGGCAGGTGATGGGGATGGAGCCGCAGGTCCCGCACTGCTGCAGGAAGCTGCTGTCCTGCAGGTCCTTCCCACACTTCCTCACTTCTCTCTGTGCCTTGCCCTGGCCCCGCTGGGGCATGCGGTCTCCCTCGAGGGAGCTCCAAAGCATCCGCTATCGCATCTCAGTTCCCAAAGGGGCATTTCAATCCCAGTAAAGGGTTGATCTCCCCAGACACCAGCCTCCACTCAGGAAAAGTCAGAGAGTGGCATGGCGGGGGAATATGCAACTTCAGGCCTCAAGAGCAGTGCCTGGGTAATGGTGCAGATCACGTGCTCTCTGCTCTGCACTCTGAGGAAAAGGCCTGGAGCAAGGGGCAGGGCAGAGCTACAAGGCTGTCCCAGGGGGCAGTGGGCACTCTGCTGAGACTACAGACCTGAGATGCAGGGCTTCTGCGTTTTCCACCAGCAGGAATTCAGAGCAGTGATTCCTACACTGGTTATTTATTTCATTGTGGTAAAAAGAAAAACACATCCTGTCGAATGGCCCGCGCTGACCCTCTGAAGTGCACAGCTCTGTGGCACCACACAGCAACTTCCACTGTCCAACTCCAGACCTCTGTCCTCCCATTCACAAAGCCAGGAGCCACACCCACCCTGCCTGCTGTCTCCTCAGATCTGACCAGGCTGAGCAAGTCACAGTGCGGGTCTTCAAGGGCTGGTGCGTTTCATTAGCATGGTCTTTAAGGTAGCAGATACCAGAGCTTCCCTTAAAGCTGAATCATACTCCACCATCTGCATACATGAAGCTCCTTGTTTACCCAGCATGAGTAGGAGATATAGAAACCTGACAGGAGCAACTCCAGGAGGCACAGAGTAAAGTGTGCACGTGTGTGCACATGCACATACACGGGCACGTGTGCACGCACACACACACGCAAATGCAACTCAAAGGAGAGAGGAGAAGAAGATCCTTAGTCTTCTCCAAAAAGAAAACCAGGCTTATTCTAAAAATGAAAGCCAAAGCTTGTACTTGTGAGGTAGCAGTGCTGCTGACAGGGAGTGAGGTTTATCTCTGCTGTTCCCGGTTCCTGCCTGGCTCCCTGCTGGCCAGTTCAATACAGCAGCTTGTCCATCAGGACACTGCTACTCAGGGCCACAGAGTCTCTGCCTAAGCTGCCCAAAGAGACTGGGTCTCTGCCTATTTAAGACCAGCGGGGTGCAGAGAGAGAAACTGGGTTCGGGACCCTCCTCTGGACTGAGTGCTACCCTTGTCCCCATGGCAAGAGCAGACCCCCCTCTACCCGGGCTCCAGCGCGGGAGACTTCCAGGTTGACAACTGATGGGGACCCTCCAGCTCTCTCCCTTCCTGACAGTACTTACTTCTGGAGGGCCGGTACATAAACAATATCTGCTGATCATGTCCACTTGTTTCCTCATCTTCCCAGAATGGAAAGAGTGGCCACGAGGCTTGCTGCAAACACTGGCCACAGAGGCAAGCTGGGGGCAGCGCCCTCCTGCCCAGGCAGTTTCCTAGGAAAAAACTTGTCTGGGAAGAAGAAAGAAAACAGAGAATGGGAACTTCCTTTGTTAGGTTTTGCTCCAGGGGATCAAAAGAGTCACATTCAAAAAGAGCCTGCGGTGGCGTGGCTGGTGGCCTGGGTCCCAGCCTCCCCGGCGCCTGCACTCTCTGCATGCTGCATCTGCTCCTGCTGCAGGTCCTCCCTGGTGGCCTGGGTCCCAGCCTCCCCGGCGCCTGCACTCTCTGCATGCTGCATCTGCTCCTGCTGCAGGTCCTCCCTGGTGGCCTGGGTCCCAGCCTCCCCGGCGCCTGCACTCTCTGCACGCTGCATCTGCTCCTGCTGCAGGTCCTCCCTGGTGGGCACCCTTCTGGAATCTTCTCCCTGCAGGGCTCGCTCTGAGGCCAGGACTGGACAGTCTCCTCTCCCAGCACTAGGACTTCAGGCAGAGCACTGCAGCCTCAGCCACAGTGAGGCTCCCCAGGAGACAGGCTCCAGAACGGAGCTGGGGACAGGGGGTGGCTACATCCGCCCGAGGGGAGCTGCTGTGAGAGGGGCTTTCCGATCTGAGACGAGTCTGCTACCTGGGGCTCATTCTGATCACCTAGAGGGATCAGAGTGACTCCACTGACCGAGGAGCTGGGGTGAGCAGTGGTGTCAAGTTTATGTCCCCGGAAGGGTATAGGTACAGACACAGATGGTGAGTAGTGTGTGTCCATCCTGTTGACTGGATGGGTACGGGCCTGCTGGTGGCTCCGCGTACTGGGTGGTCAAAGAGGCAACATGACCTTCTGTAAGCAGGTGTGCCGAGGAGCTCTGAGCCCAGGAAGGGAGGCTCTCGAGGTCCTCCCTGCACTCGCAAACAGCAGTAACCCAAGGAAGGGGTGGCTGGGCCCGCACGGGCACTCCGCAGCCAGGTGAAAAGGACCCCAGAGCTCCTTCTTAAGCAGAAATAACTGTACAACTGTTTGCAGCATGAATATTGCATTTATTTTCACTTGACTGCTTCTTCAACCCTAGAAATTTTCTTTCATTTAAAGTAAAGCTAATTTTAAAATTAAATTCGATCTGCACTGGACCCCATGGACCTAGGCTTGTCCCATTTCTTGGTCCTTTTTCCCCCACTCTCAGCAATAGGGAAGGGAGGCTGCTTTCCAAATGGCTGGGTTCCCACCTGGCGGGGGGTCCTTCTGCCCCTCGGCGGGGCTGCTCTTGCCTTCGAAGGGATGGGACGCTAACCACTTGCGTCATTCCCGACAGCACATCTTTCCTGACTTGCTACCCCGTTAAATATAGCAACCTGTAGGCTCTGGGGGCATCGAAAAAATCACGGATCTGTGTCTACAACCAAAGTGCCTGCAGTGTGCAGCAGGCCGCAGATTCTGGGCCTCCCGACCTCGGCCCCAAGAACGTCCACAAGAGCTCCGCTGTTAGCCAGGGCCCGGCCGGCACCTGTGGCCAGCTCCCCTCTCACGGGCGCCCAGCAGCACTTGCTGTCGGGGGACTCCTGGGCCCTGGGCCTCTTGCCTTCCACTCTCTACCATCCCCCACCTCTGCACCCTACATTGGCAGGAAGAGAAACAAGCACTGAGCTCCTGCTCACTTCACAGCCAAGGGCACATTCGGACCCGACACACAACCTGTCCCTTGCAGCAGGGCCACCAAATCCAAGGTCCTTCTGCTGCCATGGATACCAAGACATCCCTGTCTTTCTAGTACTTCTCATATACACTCAGCCACCTGGACCCATCTGAAGATTTAGTCAACTGAGGGTCAAAAATATTGGGGAAGAAGTTGAGTCTATGCTGACACCGCTCCTACCCAGCATTGCAGGGCAACCACTCATGCGGTGTGGACGTTGCTTTGGGGGTGCTGCCATGCAGGACGGGCCCAGTGCACGAGAGTTCAGGTGCCGCTCCCACAGAAACTGCACTGTTGTGCAGAAAGGACTTGAGCACCACAGACTTCGCGCCCCCTAGGCCCACCAGCGCCCACGGATGACAGAGCAGGACCAGAGCTGCAGCGTCCTCTGCACAGAGCACCCCTGCTCCGCAGCGCTAGGTCCTCGGGGAGCGCAGGTTTATGGATGGACAGCAGGGAAGCTGGCTGGTTTCCAGGCGAGCCCTGTAATTTATAGCCCTTTGGCTGCGGTGGAGCAGGACTTCGGAGGAAGGCCACTCCCATCTGCTTGCAGGTTGGATCCTGAGGCTTTGGTCCTCTAAAGATCATGCTGATCATCTGCTGTGATCACCACCGGACCCCACTGCCTCCAGAAAGAATGACTGTAGCACTCTTCCTCCAACCACGGGGCTCCAGCGATGCCCGACAGAGGCCGAGTCTGCCCTGAGAAGCTCCGCATGGGTGAAGCGCCTTCTTTCGGCTGCCTTGATTTTCGTTAATGAAAAGTGGCCAATTTCCTCTGAAAGAACTCCCACATACCTGATTCTCCACAAACAAAGTTTATTTACCAAAGGACTTAGAATCTCACAGCGAAGCAGCATAAAGCTTATACAAACACACTGACCTGAAGCTTCTATTTTTATATGGTATCCTGTTTCCACAGGGGCTGAGGCTGGTGGTTTCAAACTCAATTTAGCATTTGCACTCATTTTCAGCCAGGTCTCCATGGACCAGCAATTAGGGAAGCACAGAGTTCAAAGGAGACCCCACCCTCCTGGTAGTTCCTCGGCTGCTACCCGTCCTCGACCAGGCCGCGGCCTGGCAACCGGCTGACCACAGGGCCTGTGGGGAAAGCCAGGGGCTCTGCCGTGCCCGCAGCCTGCAGAGACACTCCAGCCTGTCTAGGTGCTTCTTCCCAGAGCTATTTCAAAGAATTCAGAGCCATGTGCCCTCTCACTGGCCCCAGACATTCTGCCCAGCAGCCACAGCGGCCAGGAACACAGACAGGCCCTGTCCGTGGTGGCCCCCGCATTCCTGAGTCCAGGCCGTGGCCGCTCTTTTGCTAAATTTTCATTTTGTGAGGTGACCTGGTTTAGGTGCTGTGAAATCCTGGAGCACAGCACAGAGGGCATGACAGAGAATGAGGCTGCTACTGTCCCACAGAGGCGACCCGCAGGCACTCGGGCTCCTCTGTTCTCCTGGCATCCGGGGCACACACCCGGCACCATGTGGGGGCGCCACTCTACGTCCTCCTTCACGTGCGTTTTATTTAGTGTCCCCCAGAGAGCACCCAAGTCCTTTGCTTCGGAGTCAGGACTTCAGGCCTGGGGTTTAGACAGCCTGTTTCCTAAGAGCCCGGGTAAAAGTTCCCGCAGCGCCCTGGCAGGGAAGGCGCAGAAACGGGAGGGAGCGCTTCCCAGCTCGGCACCCTCTGGCACTCCAGGCCTGACGTTCCCAGCCCCTGGCACCTGCATCCTCACTCCTCACTCCAGCCAGGGCACGTGGGTGCCCTGTGGAATCCCACAGCCACCCCTTGGATTTCTACTGTTTCACAGAAAGGGTGGGAAGAAAAGCTAGGTCTCCATGAGGTTAAGTTACCAGCAGTATCACAGCTCTCGAAAGCAGAACTGGCTCCAAGACTCGCCCTGTTTCCAAAGTTCTTATGTTCACTAAGTTATGCAGACAATGGTAAAATCAATGAAAAGACAGATAGATAGACAGAGGAAAGAAAGAAAGAAAGATGAAAGAAAGAAAGAACGAGAAAGAAAGAAAGAGAGAGAAAGAGAGAGTCTTGGAGGCGCCACTGTAGGGCACAGCACTTGCGCAGCAGCTGGAAGCCCTGGGCCTGACCCAGCACTACACATACAATAGCCTCCGTGGTTTAGTTCCTAAAATAACTAAAAGATCATCATTACGAATGTCATCGCGAATTCCCAGGCCAAGGGTTAGGACTTGTTTCAAAATATTTCCCTCTAGGAGCTGCGCTGAGGAGTGAGGGACCTGGCCACCAGCAGGGCCTCGTCTCAGATGGGCAGGGCAGGGTGCCAGGCTCAGCAGTGCTGCTGTGACCTGCACAGCAGGGAGTCGGGCACAGGGCCTGGCAGGAAAAGGTGGTTAGAGTTAATGCTGGTCTGCTTCAGTGCCGAAAGGGCTCACGAGCTCTAGCAGACCGTGTGCTGGTGAGGGAAAGCACCTGAGCCTGGGCGTGGAGCCAGGCTCACCTGGACTGCTGCCCTGCTCACCAGGCACTCTGCCTGAGGGACACAGGGAGGGGCAGCAGGCCTCCTCGAGGCCTCGGGGGGACAGTGGCAGGGGCTCCCGGCTAAAGCAAAATTACTGGGTAGCTTCTGGCCACTATTGCTCATGACAGTCGTACCTCCCACCACAGAGGTCTTGGAAGCTGCCTGCCCCACACACCAAGTCACCTGTGTCTCTTGGTGCCCCTGTCACCTCCAAGGCGAGACACAGGGACCTGGTTCCTGCTCTGGGAAGAACCCCATGATGGCAGCAGGGGGTACTGGTCTGGAGCTCCAACAGGACACAGCGCTGACCCAGACAAGACCTGCCCAAAGGAACTAGCTTCTGCCAAGTGGGCTTCCTCGGGAGAACTTCTCCCTTATTATAAAGGCTACTTTCATTCATGCATTCACAGTAACAAGATAAAAAAGGTAACATTATCTCGACAGGCTGCAAGGGCTCAAAGAACCCCTAGGAAAACAGATTTTAAAAAAAAGACACAACATCAAATGAAAACCAGGGCTCAGGAGTGAGAGGTGCTGACAGCCATATACCAAGCCCGTCAATATCGGGAGGCCCCTCAGGGGGGAGTGTCTACCCAGCACAGGTCAGGCCTGTGGGCTCCCCCAGCCCAAGGTCATGAGCTTCTTTGGAGAAATGCTTGAGATCTACCCTGACCTGATGCTGAACCAGGGGACGGAAAGGTGTGTGAATTCCAAATGCAGTCACAGTGGCATC
>PVIR01001525.1:48584-121487 GCA_004026965.1 Petromus typicus | reverse complement strand
TTCTATGACTCTTCTGATCTCACTCTATTTTCCAACTAACCAGAAAAGATAATAGCATTCCATGAACACGATAAAGAAGTCTGTGAATGTACCCCAGTTGTCACTCACTCTAGTAAGTATTCTTGCAACGGAGAGTGGTGGTCTTATGGAATCCTATTGAACATTGGGTCTTCTGTTATCAATCTCCTCAATGATCAAATCTTCCACTCTTCTTATAGTAATCAATCCCTACTATAAAAGCTACACAAAAAACCAAATACCATATATGCCACAGATAGATCTACAGTGAAAAATGACCATAATAAATAGTACAAAAATATTCAAACAAAGGAGAGAATATTTATAAAATGAAAAATGAACAAGCACAACTTGACTAACTTAATAATTTAGAAAGATCTTGCTTCAATGAAAAAATGAAGGGGTAGTAAATGAATGAATAAATAAATAAGTAAATAAATGCCAGGAGTGTTTTAGGATGAAGGCCTGAGTTCATCGCCTACTACCAAAGAATAAAACAGAGTACAGCATAGTAACAAGACAGAATGCACGGAGCACTTTCAAATTGATGCTAGGAAGCCAATATCACCCTGATACCAAAACCAAAAAGATAAGGTTATGTTTAATGAGAAAACATTTTACATTCCTTTTTAAAATTTTAAATTGTCCAATTCACCAAATTTGTTTGGAAAACAGAACATTGGCAATTATTAAAATAATATATATTTTTATACATTACTGAAAGTTATGTTTATTAAATGTACTAGATATGAGATCATAAAAAAATAAATACATATCAATCTAACAAAAGATGGGCAAGTCTTTCCTGTAAAATTATAAAATTCCTGAAGGAAATTAAAGAAAACCCAAATAAATGTAAGCACATACATAATTTTGGAAACGTTCAATATTGTTAAGATGTGAATTCTTCCCAAAGTGATTGACAGATTCAATGAAATCCTAGTCAAAATCCCTAGAGGAGTCTGTGGGTTTTGTGTGTGCATATGCATGTCCACATACAAGTATATGTGTACATATTCATAAATTAAGAATCTATTTCTCAAATGTACTTGGAAAATATCAAAAGAAGTGAGATATTTTGTGAAGAAAAACTTAAAGATTACTATAGTTATCTTAAGGAAAGACAAATGAACTGAAGAAGAACATTTATATGAGCATTTATAATTGGTCCCAGAAAAGAACACTTACAAGTTGTCACTTGGTTTATGGAAAAAATACAATTGCAGTGCTATGTGGAAAGAATAGGTTTTTTTCAATAAATCTTGCCACATCAATTAGATGCTTTGTAGGTAAAGTGAATTTCTATACACCAAAAGCAATATCAAGTGTTTTATAAACCTAAATGTGAGAAGTTACACAATAAAACTTCTACTACAAAAAATATATTATCTGAAAGTGGCTCAAGATTTTTTTAAAAAATTAAATAAGGGCCGGGGATTTAGCTCGGTGGTTCTAGTGCCTGTCTTGCAAGCGCAAGGACCTGGGTTCGAGCCCCAGTAACCACATACAGTACTGGGTGTGGAGACTCACGTCCAGCAGCAGCCAGTACCACATACCACAGTGCCGGGCGTGGTGGCTCATGCCTGTAATCCCAGCACTCGGGAGGCAGAGGCAGGAGGATTGCTGGGATGTGAGTTTGAGGCTGAGCTCAGGGCCGGCCTGAACCACAAAGTGAGACCCTGTCTCAAAAAACCTAAAAAAAAAAAAAAAAAATAAGAGAAACAATAAATTTAACAATAAGAGAAACAATATTTAATAAGAGAAACATAAATTCTGTTACATTAAAATAAGTCCTGGTGAAATTCAGCAGTGAAACCATTTTGTCTAGTCTCTTCTTTGTTGGGATACTTGAAGACATTAATACTTCTTCTATCTCATTGCTTGTTATTGGTATATGTAAGTTACATTATACTCTTTTGGTTCAATTTCAGTAGATCAGATAGACAGACATTTATTTCCTCTGGAAAATTTTTCATTTTATTGGACTATTCCTTTTCAAAATAATCCTTAATAATTCTCTCGATTTCAGTGGCATCTGTTGTAATATACACTCTGTCATTTCTAATTTTAATAATTTGCATCTTCCTTTTAGTATATTTGGCTAAGAATTTATTTATCTTGTTTATCTATTCAAAGAACCAACTCTTCATGGACTCACTGTTAGTTTTAGCAGAACTTTAAAGTATACCACTGCTTTTCAAACTCTTCCATGAAATAGCAAGAAAAGGAATACTTTCAAATTGATGCTAGAAAGCCAGTATCACCCTGATACCAAAACCAAATAAAGACACAACAAAAAAGGAAATTTCAGACCAATATCCTTGATGAACATTGATGGAAAAATTCTCAATAAAATTATTTAAAACATAATTTAACAGTATATTTAAGACTACACACCATGATCAAGTTGTTTTCATCCCTGGGATGCAAGGATGGTACAGTGTATGCAAACCAATAAATGTAATATGAGGCACAAATAAAATCAAAGACAAAATTCATGTGATCATTTAATTATAGAAAAAGCATCTGACAAATGTCAATATCCTTTCTATTAAAAAGTCCTACATAATGTAGGTATAGCAAGATCTTACTTCAATATACTAAAGACTGAATATGACAAACCCACAGTCAATATTACACCAAATAGAGGAAAACTGAAAGCATTTCCTCTGTTTAATGATTTAAATTCCTAAGACATCCCTAATGACTAAGAATTCCTAACACTAGAGTGTCTTGTCTTACACCACTTCTGTCAATATAGTAATTAAAATACAGTAATTAGGCAAAAGAAAGAAATAAAAGGAATACAAAGAGGTAAGAAAAAAGGCAAATTATAACTATTTGCAGGTAATGTGATCCTTTACTTGAAGACTATAAAAAATTCCACTAGAAAAATTTTATCTCTGATAAATTGAGCAAACTGCCAAGGCATAAAATCCATATACAAAAATCAGTAACTTTTCTACATACCAATGAACTCTCTGAGAAAAAAAAATTCATTATAATGTTAAAGAAAAAGTCTAGGAATCAGCTAGTGAAGGAGGTGAGAGAACTCTACAAAACACTGTAGATAGAAACTGACCAAGAGTCCAAAAGATGAAAGATTCCCATCTTCCTGAGTTACAAGAATTAGTATTGCTAAAATGGTCATATTGCCAAAACAATCTACATATTTAGTACAATCTCCATGAAAAATCCTAAAATTCATATGAAAACACAAAAGACTAGAATAATCAAAGCAATCCTGAACAAAAAGTAATATTGGAGGTAACATAATACAGGATTTCAAAATATACAAGTTATAAACACAAAATAGACTAAATGTTTAGGTTTTGTGGTTTTATTATAGTAAAAGGCATATTCCATTAACCTTCTCAAAATCCATCTTGATTTGAACACAATTATCAGATTCTTTTCTTTAAGACAGGATCTCACTTTGTAGTTCAGGCTGACCCTGAGCTCACTGTGTTACCAAGGCCAGCCTGGAACTCACAGCAATCCTCCTGCCTTTGCTTCCCGAGTGCTGGGATTACAGGCGTGAGCCACCACACCTGGCACTGTGGTATGTGGTACTGCTTGCTGGTGAGCGTGAGTCACCATGTGCAGCGTTGTTGTATGTGGTTACTGGGGATCGAACCCGGGCCCTTGCACTTGCAATGCAGGCACTGGAACCACTGAGCTAAATTCCCAGCCCTATCACATCATTCTCAACACCTCCTGAAAGCAGTTCTGGAAGTTCTCTTCTGTTAGTGTATTTAGTTGCCTCGTGGCTGACTTGATATCCTAGATTCAAACATTTACTTTTGGTTTTAGTCATGTTTCCATCACTGAGACAAAATAACCAAGACACAATTTAAAAGAAGTGAGGTTTATTTTTGGCTTATCGTTTTTAGAGGATTCAGTCTACAGTCAGCTGGCTTCGAGGCAGAATGGGCATGGTGGTATAGGACCTGGGCAGAGCACAGCTGATCAGTCAGTGGCAGCCTGGAGTAGAACAAGAAGGCAGAAAATAGGGGCAAGAAAACTCCCTTCCAGGAAGGGAAAGAATCCAACATGGCTGACAAGAAGTAACTTCATGCCAAAGGTGCTCAGAGACGATTTACTGAATTCACAGGTACTCTATAGCGAGACTTAAAATCTGAAACAAAATTAATCGGTAAAGTGATACATGTAGATCAAACAAACTCCTGGATCTTTGAAGAGAGAAAGTAGAGTTCTCAGGGCTCCTCTAGGGAGCCACCATTAAGAGAGCATTCCAAGCAGTCTTGTGTGAACAAAGAAACCATCACTGAGACGGCTGGACGCCTGAGTCCAGCTCTCCATATACCAGCCTCTTCTTCCCATCACCCTCCTCCAACACTGGGGAGCACTGCAGCCTGGAGGCATCCTCACCACTACTCATCGAGGGCAAGGGAAACCCCCAACCCTGAGCAGAGAGGGGATAAATAAGCAAATGAGGCCTGCAGATTCCTTCCTATGCCTGCTCCTGCCTGCTGACTTTGCACATCCCCTGCCTAAGAGTGAACTCCAGACCTCTCCCTTAGTCCTCTTTTCAGCCCAGTAAGTGAGCAAGCCCATGGTCTCCTGCAGACCCCAATCAGAGCATCAGTAAGTGAGACAATGTGCAGATCCCCCTATGAGTGTTGCAGTCCACGGATTCTTGAGGATCCACTACCAGCATGCAAATCTCCTGTGGACTCTTGCTAAGCCCACTCACACATGTATACATTTGCAGGTTCCTACTGAGAACAAATACACCCACCGACTCTACCCTTATGTCTGAGGAGGGGAAAAGTCACGAATATAGACAGCATCAGATTCTGTCTACTCAATGGAAGCAAGAATTCTTGTGAGTGGGTTAATTTGGGTTTTGAGGGTGTAGGTATAGCTGCTGCTATCAGACCAAAACTAAGGCAGGAAGGGGATTGTGGGAACACAGGCTTTTTGGCATAGCAGCCATGTGTGAATCATGTATAGTCTCTTGTTCAAGTTTTTGATTTGTATTCTCACCAGATTTTTTTGGTTTTGCTTCAGTTTGGTTGGTGTTTATTTTTACTCTTCTCCCTAGTTTAAGCTTCCATAGCAATACAATTTTCCTATTTTTTACTGGTTTCTTACACTGCTGAAATTCTCATGTTTTTAGTTCATCATATTCTCCTCTCTCTCTCTCTCCAATCTTCTCTTGTATAGTCTTGTGCCTTCTCAGTTCTATTCTTCTTGTTCTTCCTTATATTACCTAGCCATCTTCCTTTCCCTCTTTTCCACTTTATAGATGCATAAATATATCAACAGGTTTTGACAACCTCATAGCTTTCCTCAACCCAAAGTATACCATTCTCTTCCTATATCTTATCCTTGCCCCACCCCACAATAAATTCTTAAAAGGTTCAACACTAACTCTTCAATCCAACTAAAAGACCTCCAACAGAATCTGAACCCACATCTAGTGCTTTCACCTATTAATATACTTCTGATCTACTCCCTCTACTGACCTACACTTCTCTTTCACCCACCCCCATCTCTTTCCTATACTTCTACATCACAGAATAGCTGCTTCTAACAACATAATATAGATTGCAGTGAGTATTGACAAAGACTGAAAGAATAAATTCAAGGTTTATCACAGGTAAATGATGTAAGATTAGATCTGATGATACTGTTAAAGCCTGAGGTAATTTTTCCCTCCAAATGCAAGGTCATCGCTTCAATAGCTAACATGTTAAATGCTATCTCTGGACAAATGAAGTTGAAAACATATTGCTGGAGAGCAGCATCTTACTAAAAAGAACTTCATATCAATTACAAATTCTCCTTACCCCCTTATACCTTAACTCTCAGAACAAAAAAAGGAAAAAAGTCAGGAAAACATATACATGGCAACAAAGGACCTCAAGTTCTCCCAGCTCTCCCAAGGGAGATCCAGTGGGCACTGACAAAAACAAAAGCAAAAACTTGGTAGCAGAGCTTTACAGATTGACTAAAGAAGAGGTAAAGTAACTTGGTGAATTCAAAGAGAAAATTACCCAAAAGCTTAGGGAATTATCATACAAAATGCGGATTTAGGGGAAACAAATAAAAAAGTAAAAGAGCTTACCAAAATGGTGCAACACAATAATTTCAAAATTACCAAAGATATAGATTCCACAGAAGGGAAACAGACAAAAATACTAAGTATAAAAAATTGTATTACATTCAAAATTGCAGAAATGACCAATATGAAGACAAGCTTTCTGAAATCAATGACATGCCAGGCATTGTGGCCCAAACTTGTAATTCTTCTACTTAGGGGGCTGAGGAAGGAGTACTGCTGTGAGTTATAGGCCAGCCTGCCTACATAGTGAGTTGAAGGACAGCCTGAACTACATAGTGAGACCCATCTCAAAGAAAGAAAGAAAAAAAGAAGAGAAAAGAAAAGAACTCAGTAACAAAATGGTAAACTATGATGAATTACTCAGAGAAACTTTAAAAATGATAACAAGAAAAAATCATTCAATAATGACAAGACAATAGTAAGACTTACCTAAGGCCAAGTGGGGTTAGAAATTAGAATACAGTAAAAAATATGTATACAGTAAAATACAGAACTCAGTAAAAATATGTTTTCAGAAATCATAATAGAAAACTTCCAAGTACAAGGAAAGAGTTCAACATACAGGTAAGTCAGCCTATAAAACAATAGCCATCTACAATGAAATAAAGAATCTCCGCGTGGGCTGGGGATTTAGCTCAGTGGTTCCGGCGCCTGTCTTGCAAGCGCAAGGACCCGGGTTCAGTCCCTGGTAACCACATACCATACTGGGCATGGAGACTCACGCCCAGAAGCAACCAGTACCACATACCACAATGCCAGGCGTGGTGGCTCACGCCTGTAATCCCAGCACTCGGGAGGCAGAGGCAGGAGGATTGTGATGTGAGTTTGAGGCTGAGCTCAGGGCCAGCCTGAACCACAAAAGCGAGACCCTGTCTCAAAAAAACCTAAAAAAAAAAAAAAAAAAAAAAAGAATCTCCCTGTAATTAAAGTGCTTGATTCCGACCTCATCTAAAAAAAACCCCAGATTTCAAAAATCTATGAGAGAAAAACAAAAAAATCATGTATAAAGATAAACCCATTAGAATTACAATAAACTTCTCAACACAAACTTTAAAGGTCAGAAGAGCTTTGGCTGAAGTATTTGAAGCTGTAAAAACAAACCACTTCCAATACAAACTAATATGTCCAGAAAAACTTTGTTTCAAAATATATGGGAAATAAGAACATTTCATGAAAAAAAAAGAAAAAAAAATACCTCAAGAAATTATGAACACTAAATCATACTGTTTGCAACAATAACCAGAGCAATCAGATAAGAGAAAGAAATAAAAAGGATATGTATGGAAAGGAGGAAGTCAAATTATCATTATTATAGTGAAACAGATAAATGAACTACAAGATATTCATACATGAGAACTCTATACAGTAAGTAGTTAAAACAAACCAACTATGCACCACCATGAGTGACTCTTACAATTTTGAATGCAATACAATTTTATGCATAATCCATAACATAATCTATAGAAGATCCAAAGAAGTCTACCAAGAAACTCTTAGGATTGACAACCAACTTCATCAACACAGGAGAATAGAAAATCAACACACAGAAATCCATAGCATTTGTAGATACCAATACTGTAATGAACTCACTGAAAAAGAAATCAGGAAAACAATATCACTTATAACAGCATAAAAAAAGAAATTCTTAGGAATTAACCTAATCAACAAAGTGAAAGGCCTCTACAATGAAACCTACAGTACTCTGAAAATGGAGATTAAAGATCTATCTTTTGTCAGATGATACTCGGCAGCAACATTCACTGAATTTCTTGTCACAAACATACATCAACAAAAGAGGGTTTCTAGGATTGCTGCAGGAAGTTTCTAGAACAATGATATAAATGTGTATGAGTGAAGGGGAATATTCTAAGGGAAATTAATAGCAATGTGTCCTTTACCATAATATATGTAAAAAATTTAAAACACAACATATTTTTGACCAGGCTTTGGATTTCAAAGCCATAGTAACAAAAACAGCATGGTATTAGCATAAAGCTAGATGTGTAGATTGATGAGCAGAATAGAGGACACAAAAACCCATGCAGATACAACCACCTGATTCTGGATAAAGATGCCTAAAACATACATTGAAGAAAATGCAACTTTTTAAACAATGGTCCTGGGAAAACAGAATATTCACTGTGGAAGACTAGATCCCAGATCCCTCTGTAGAAACTAGATCACTCTATCTCACCCTGAACCAAAGCTGATTCAAAATGGATTAGAGATCTAGCTATAAACCCAGAAACTTCTGGGCCGAGAATTTAGCTCAGTGTTTCCAGGGCCTGTTTTGCAAATGGAAGGGCCCAAGTTCGATTCCCCGGTAACCACATACAGTACTTGGTGTGGAGACTCATGCCCAGCACCAACCAGTACCACATACCACAGTGTTGGGAGTGGTGGCTCACGTCTGTAATCCCAGCACTCGGGAGGCAGAGGCAGAAGGATTGCTGTGATGTGAGTTTGAGGCTGAGCTCAGGGCCAGCCTGAACTACAAAGTGAGACGCTGTCTCAAAAAAAAAAAAAAAAAAAACCAGAAACTTCGAAACTTCTGTAAGATGGTAAAGCGGAAACACTCGAAGCCCTAGGCACCAGCAAAGACTCCCTGAATAGAACTCCAATAGCTCAGAAAATCATAGCAAGAGTCAACAAATGGAACTGCATTAAATGAAAGGACTCCTGTACAGCAAAGGTAACAATATTGGAATAAAAAGACAGTCTACCAGGTGGGAGAAAATCTTTGCCAGCTACTTCAACAGATGATTAATATCCAGAATATAATAAGAACTCACTAAATTTAACACCAAAATAACAAGTCATTAAATCATAAATGGGCGAATGAATGGAACAGACACCTTTCAAAAAAAGTACAAACTATGCATGATCATATGAAAGAAAAGTCAACATTATTAGCCATTGGGAAAATGCAAATTCAGGACGAGGGATTTAGCTCAGTGGTTCTGGCACTTGTCTTGCAAGCACAAGGGCCCTGGTTGATGCCGGTTAATCATATACAATACTGGGTGTGGAGACTCATGCCCAGAAGCAATCAGTACCACACACCACAGTGCCAGGCGTGGTGGCTCAAACCTATAATCCCAGCACTCGGGAGGCAGAGGCAGGAGGATTGCTGTGATGTGAGTTGGAGGCTGAGCTCAGGGCCAGCCTGAACTACAAAGAGAGGCCCTGTCTCAAAAAAAAAAAAAGCAAATTCAAACTGCATAGCAATTCTGCCTTGCCCTAGTCAGAATGGCTATCACCAAGAATACAGAAGAAAAGGGTTGAGGATGTAGTTCAGTGGTGTCACACTTGCCCATCAGGAGCAAAGTCCTGAGTTCAGTTCGGTACCAGAAAAAAATACAAAGACATAATAAATGCTGAGAAGAATGTAGGGAAACAGAAACTTTATATACTGTTGATAGGTATGCAAATTAGTACAGCCACTACAAAAATATCAATGGAGATTTCTAAAACAAACAAGCAAACTAAAAACACAGCTACCAATTGATCCAGCTATACCACTCCTCAGAATATACCCAGAATAATTAAAGTCAACACAGTATAGAAATACGTGCATACCTGTGTTTATTGTGCATAATCCATAATAACTAAGCTATGGAAACAACCTAGCAACTCTAGCAACCTCTACAAACAATTGACGAATAAAGAGAATGTAGTATATATCCACAATGGAATGTTATGTAGCCATTAAGAAGAATGAAATGATACCATTTGTAAGAAAGTAGATTGAACTGGACAGTATAATATTAAGCAAAATGAGTCAGATTCAAAAAGAAAACATTACATGTTTCTCTCATAGGTAGGATTTCAAGGGTGGAGAGAGACTTGAAAGTAGAAGGGAGACTATTAAAGAAAAGGGAAGGGATCAGAGTGAGGGGGAAAAGGGAAGGGCAAAAGGGTAAAAAAGTGTTATTTGTACTATAATATATAGGGCATAACATAGTCTATAACATATAGACTGATAAAAATTATGTTACAACATAAGTTATATGCTATATGACAATTTACACATATGCCAAAATAAAACCCATCATTCTTTGTAATTAACATAATACAAAATAAGATACTCTGTTCACCAAAATACATCATTAAGGAAGTAAGAAGGTTGTCCATGCACTGAGAAGATATTTATAACACACACAATTCACCAAACAGCAATCTACACAATGCATTTCTACAAGTCAACGAAAAATGTTAGAAAAATCCAATTTAAAAAGAGGGAAAGCACATGAACAGACACTTCCTTATGAGACTAACTGGATAATAAATATATAATAAGTGCTCAACACCATTTGTCGTTAGATACATACTAATTAAAACTACTGTGTGACTGTGCCACAAGCATACCAAAATTACAGGAGTAATAATATCGAGTGCTGACAGATCTAAAATGTCAGAACTCTCTCATAGACCATTACTATGTTGCATGACCACTTTAGAATGCCAAAAATGTCTAGTAATGTAATGTAAAAATATACTCTGCATCACCACATGTAGATATTTATATGGAAAAAAAATAGTACTTTTTTTTTTTTTTTTTTTTTGGTACCAAGAACTGAATTCAGGACCTTGCAGTTGCTGGAGCACCACTGAGTTACATCTCTAGCATAAGTATATGTTTCCCCAAAAAAAGATGGGCAAGATTTTTGTAGCAGCAATATTTATATTAATCAAACATGGTAAACAACATAAATGCCCTTCTATAGTGAAACAGATAAATGAACTACAAGATATTCATACACGAGAACTCTATACAGTAGTTAAAACAAACCAACTATGCACCACCATGAGTGACTCTTACAAACCTAGTACTAAGTGAAATAACTAGATGCAAAAGTACGCTTATTGACTGACTACTTATACAATGGTCAACATGGGCAAAATCAATCAATACTGACATATCTGAGTGGCTATTTCTATTTTGTGAAGTTCAGGGGGATGAACTAGGGGTCATCCTAGGATGACTAGGATGGTCAGGGATTTCCAGGGAACTGATAATATCGATTCTCTTAGTCTGGTGGTTACATGAATATTTGACTCTAAAATTTCACTAAGTGATACATTTGTGATTCAGCTTTGTGCACGTATATTTCAATGTCAGTTTATGTTAAAATATATAGACAGACAGATGAAACAGATTTACTTTTTCCGATTTCTCCTGCTAAATACAATTACACACTCAGGATATTGTAAATAAACCAACCATAAGAAAACTCTGAAAACTGGATAAAAAGTAAGGACTGAGGAAATCCAAGAAACAAAATGGCTCCTTGAATTTTCCTTTAATCTCATATATCTGGTATGTGCAATTAAAGAAGCTAGAAACTCAAAGATACTGTTGTAGTTTGAGTCTAGATGTCCCCTCATAGCCTCTTATAGTCAGACATAGGGCTTTTCCGTGGTGGCTAGATCTAGAAAGTATGACTCTGGAATTGACTCGTGGTACAATGCTAGGCTCAAGGCCACTAGGATTCAAGGTGTGAGTGTTACCTCCCCCAATAGTGTGGATAAGATAATAAAAAGGGCAGAAAAGATACTGGTAAGTTCTCTTGTCACTTTTGCTGTCTTTCACTACCATGAGCTATTACCCTTCTGCCATGTGACTCTCTGACTTGGAGCCAGCCAGCTATGGACTGAAACCTCTACAAACTGCAAGCCAAATAAACCTTTCCCTTTTATCTTTGGGGGTCAGGTATTTTGTCTTAGCAACAAGAAAAATCACCCAACACAGAATTTAGCATCAGAGAAGTGGGGTCGTTGTTCTCATGTTACCTGACCATGTGGTTCAAGGGCCTTTGGGATCGGCTTGTGGGGAGAGTTTGGAAAGGTTCAGGGATGTCAACTGAAAAGTAAAGCTGGAACACGTGAGGCTGCACTCGTTGGAAGATTCTGATCAGAGCTCAAAGGACCAGAATGCTGACAGAAATTATGATGGTAAAGGCAGGTGCAGAAGATTTCTTCTGGGAAGAAGGACTGCATTGGCTATTGGACTTCTGTATGTGTTATGGCTTTGGCAGAAAGTTTATCTACATTTTATTCACGTACAGAGACTTTGCCTAAGATTGAGATTAAGGGTGCTTAGCTAATTAATCTTGTAGAAGAAATTTTAAGGCTATCAAATGTTGAGATGGTGGCATGGCTACTGTTGGGAGCTTTTAGCCAGATTTTTATTGAAAATCAAGAGGAAAGTACCAAGTAGAATGATTTAAAGCATTTTGATTTTGCCTACAAAGGAAGCTCAAGTAAAGCTATGGATCGCAAAGATAGAGCAAAAAAGATCTTGATTGCTGAGCAGGAACAGGAGAACAGAAGAAAAGGTCTGAGGCCATCAAAAAACAGCTGGACTCCACTTTCTGCAGCCTCAAAATTACAAAAGTGAAAGACTTTATTTTGAGAAGAGGGCCCAGAGTGTCATGTTCCAAAATGATGGTGGTTAGAGAAGTCATTCCTCAGGATTTGGTTTATAGACACTGGACTCCTACATCCAAGAGAAAAGGCAGCCTACCTACTGCTCCAGTAGACCTTGGCATCATCTACATGGTGCTGGTCTTAGGTGCATGCAGAATGAAAGAGTTGTGGGATCAGGAAAGTTTCCACCAAGATTTCAGAAGAAAACCAGGGAGGCCCTGAGGTATGCCCTTGTGAGGGTGATGTGAAGTTGAAGTTTGAAGCCAAAGCTGTAGGGAAGACCTCAAAAAATCAGAGAAGTCAGGAATGTGCTCCTTTCAGGGAAATCTGCAAGGAGTGAGCAAAGCCAACCAAATAAAGAAGTCATGAGAGCTGTAACCACAAGAAGTGCCATAGCAGCAGAGCCACCCGAGCCATTTTAGGGCTCATATCTTGCCACAGACTGCCTTGGATACTTTACATGGAACAACAGGACTTAATGTTTGCCTGGATGGATTTTGGACTTACTTTGGTCCTATTCCTTTGTATTACCCTATTTGTACCTTTTGGTACAATAACATTTTTCTTGTACTATTATATGTTGGAAGTGTTAAACTTTTTTTTTCATTTGTAGAGAGGCTCACAGCTAAGACTTTGCCTTAAATCTCAGTGAAAACTTCAGACTTGGACTTTTCAACAATGATGAAACTGCTAGGACTTAGGCAACTCTTGGAGAAGGACTGAATGCTTTTTGCAAAAAGAAATATATATGAGTCTTTGGGGGCCTAGGGGTAGAATGTTATGGTTTGGGCCTGGATGTTCCCTCAAAGCCTCATGCAGTCCTAGGTGGGGCTTTTTCAGAAGTGACTGGATCTAGAATGTGTGATGCTGAAGTTGATTCATGGTACAATGCTAGGCTTAAGGGTACTAGGCTTAAGGGAGTGAGTGATTAAGGGTGTGAACCTACGCTCTAAATAGCCTAGATAAAGTAAAATGGGCAGAAAGATGCTATTAAGTACATTTCTACTAAATGAATATGGTGGAATATATTCAAACCATATAGTTTTCTACCCTTTGATTAAGGTGGAGGATTTCAGACCAAGAATTTCATCTCCACTGGGCCTTCCAACAACAGTGGTAATGGGCACCATGAAGGAAGTCTGGACTCCATCACCCACTCCATAGTAAAAAAGATCCAAAAGGATTTGACAAAGGTACAAGAGCAATTCAGTAGAGAAATGTAGCCTTTCCAACAAATGGTGTTGAATTAACTGGCCATCTGGACATTTATAAGGGGGAAAAAAGTCTTACAACTCATAAAACGTTAACTCAAAATGTATCATGGATTTAAAGGTAAAAATATAAAATGTCTTTTAAAAAATTTTAGAAAAACATAAGAAAATCTTTGGGATTTAGGGTACAGCAGTCAAATCACACAGTTGACTTAGGAGTAGTATCTAGAACATATAGAGAATTTACAATGCCCACCAACAACAAAATACAGTTAAAAAGTATGAGAAAACATTTCACCAGAGGATATGTAAATGGAAAATAAGTGTATGAAAAGATTTTAAACATTGCTAGCCATTAGGAAGGTGTAGAATAAAATTTCAATGATATATCACTATATATTTCCCAGGATTTCTTAAAAAATAAATTGTAACAACACCAGATTCTGATGAGGGTGTAGAATGCATGGTCACTCATCCATATCTGGAGAGAGTGTGAAGTGATAGAGCCACGAGGGAAGTTGGTGAGTTCCTTTACGTGTTTTGTTTTGTGATACCAGGGATCAAAATCAGGACCTTCCAGGTGCCAGAACCACTGAGCTAAATCCCCAGTCCTAAAAAGCCAAACATGTATAGGATTCAGCATTATCATAGAGAAATATTCATATTCATTTCAAACCTATATACAGCTGTATTTGTAATGGTCCCAAACTGAAAATACTGCAGATGTCCTTCACAGGGGTATGACTAAACATATTATCCTTCATCTATACTATGGAATACTGCCCAGCAGTGAAAGGGAGTGGACTACTGATTCAAATGGTAACTCTGATAGCTCTCCATAAAATTATCCTGCATGAACAAAAGCCAACTCCAAAAGGTTATGTACTGTGTAATTCCACTTAGACTCTGGAGATGACAATTTACATAAATGATATACATATTAGTTAGAAGGGGTGGGGTGGGGAGAAAGTGAATATGGCTATAAGAGGAGGAACAGGAGGGATCTCTGTGGTGGTGGAATGTTCTGTGCTTGATTATTTTAATATCAGGTTGTGCTATTTAACTACACTATATATAGTCTCACAAGATATTACCACTGGGGAAAACTAGATAAAAAATATACAGGGTCGGTCTTATTTCTAACGATTGCTGGTGAGTCTACAATGGTCTCAAAATAAAAATCTGAATATTAACAAATTGTGTATATAAATAGCAAATGACAAAGAATACTGAAGACTATCTTTAACGAAATGAAAAACATAGGTGGAGGCATAGAGATACGTGACGTGACAACTATCTTTAGGAAATATTTTTGCAAGAAGCTAAACATACACTTGATTCTGTTCCACAGTTCATTGCCTGGATGTAGATCTTAGAGAAAAAAGAATCTGCATAGCACTGTTGTTTTGATTTCAAAAATAAAGCTGGGTACATTTTCTAATGTTAATTGGCTAATGTGTTGTGGTTACATAAGATGCTTCTATGGGGCAGCAGGGCAAAGAGATACAGAAATTCTTGTACTATTTTTGCCACCTTTATATAAATTTAAAATTATTTCATTTTAATAACTGGACATTGTGCTCAGAATGATTTAAAATTGGGTGCAGACAGTGAAGTTCTGTATTAAACATGAGTCAAAATGAAAGAACTGCTCAGGAACACAATGCGAAAAGAAGTACAAGTCATAGAACAGAATACGTAGTTTGGTAGCTTCCATGAACTCAAAACATGCAAAAGAAAGTATTATTGAAGTACACATCGAAATATTTCAAAACTCAAAGAAATCAGAGTTCTGGATTTCTAAGTTGGGGAGGAAGGTGAAGACAGAAGAAAATATGGGAGGAGCTAGAGTATTGTGACATTTAATTTCTCCAGCTGGGTAGAAGACAAATGGGCAGTCACAGTGAGGTTTTCTTTATAACTTCTGCTACTTGCAAGGCTTGATTGAAGTATATGGAATGGTGAATGTTTAAAAATTATTGCCATAAAAGACATATTGCTGTTAACCCCCCTCAAACTGCTTCCTCTCGCTTTGACTACACCTAATCTGTCACTTGCAGTTCCGCAAGTGCTCTTTCGTGAATGTCTGCATGAGATGTGGTCAAAATTATGGTAGATGCTGCTGCTGAGGGCCATCTAACAGAAAGACAAACTCATAAAAACATGAGTGTGTCCTCCTTCACCTTATTTACCTCATCTGGCACTGTGAGACTTTTGGTTCTTCCCCAAAGTCAAAATGACCATGAAAGGTAAACCATTGATTCAGGACATTGTGGCAACTATGTATAGCTGAAGACATGAAAGAGGGCTTCCAGGACTGATTCAGGAAGTGACCAGAACAATGGGATAAGTGTGTTAGAAGAAAGAAGGGATATGTTGAGGGGGATTAAAGGCAACGTATCTTTTTTTACTGTAATAATTTTTAAAAATTTAAACGTGTTTCTTATTATACCTCATAGTACACCTTGAAAAAATGTAGAAAATTTAAAAGAGGGAACACAAAAGATGCTATGTGGAAGAAACTCTAGTGGGGTTACCAGAGTGAGGTTCACAGGGGCCACATTTCTACACTCCTTGGAAGCCTGGGTGCTCCAGGACAGGCTAAGGGCAGGCCCAGAAGAAGGAGGACAAAGCACTGAGAGAGATGGAGCAGGAGAGAGACTGGAGCACAGTGGATCCGGAGTCTCTGAGGTCCTCATTCCCACAGCACCATGCCCACATTCTGCAAGCACCTTCCTCAGCTCCGGGAGCCAGCTCAGAAGCTGGGTCAGGTTTTCAAATCTGAACTAGAAGTCCTGGAAGGCATCCGGGCCCACGATCAGCCCCGCTGGACACCATCAGCTCAAGGGTGGAAGAGGGGTGCTCAGAGTGCCCATATCTCATCCCTCCAGCCCTAGGCTTGGAGGAGGCACGTTTGGATATCTGTCTTGCCTCAGATGATCTCCCGAGGGCAGCATGAGACGGTGTGGGGGGACGGGACACAGATTAAAGGACTGCGGCCTGGTTGGGTCAGGAAGGGCAAGCCTCCTCCAGCCTCGAGCTGGATGTGGTGGTCTCTAAAGAGACTGTCCCGAGGCTGGTGACTCACATAGTCAAGCTAATATTCCAGGGTGATGACCTACGATCCCTGAGGCTCCAAACCAAAGGTGACTGAGTTGTTCTGATTTGGGTTCTAGACAGATCTTCAAAAATACGAATATTTCTTAAGCTCTGAACTAGACTCTTAGGGTCCTGTGATGGAGCCTCAGCTGTTGCTTCCGAGAAACCTGCTGCCAGGAGCTGAATAAGCAATAGGAGAGAAACTCAAGCAGCCAGAGAGCATAAGAAGGCGCTTGAAGACCAAAGCGGCTAACAAATCTCGGCTGGAAATCTGCCAATGGAGGAAGCACCCACTTCTCACTCTCTGCAACACACAGCGTGTTCCAGACCCGCTGGTGATAATCCCAAGTGAATATTCATGGGACAGTCACAGAGGACCAACACCACGGGGTGGCAGGAGAGGAAGAGGTAGCCTGGTAAAACCTCCACTAACCAAGATGCTGTGGGACTGAGCTGTCCTGGCGCGTTGCTAATGCTTGGTGTCTACTCTTTGCTCTCCTCCACTCACGATTTATTGCCTGTGCCTCAATGGTCCAGGCAAGTACACAGGAAAATAGGAGGTTGCCGTCGGGTCCTCGGGGGCTGTATTGTCCAGCTACACAAAACTCCCGGGGCAAGGAGTGGCGTTCTTCAGTCTGGCAGCAAGAGGGTCAAAAAGAGAAGGCACTGGAAAGAGCCACGCTGGCGCCTTCCCTCCCGCGGGCAGGTTAGGATTTAACATAAAACGGGCAGAGTAACAGCAGGTTTGAGATAAGCGCGCCCTATCCCAACGCCTCCTCTGTTGCTAGCCAGGCCCGAAAGGACACCGGCAGACCTTACCCAGGTCCCCCTAAAGGGTCTGGACCTTGAAGACAGGCGGGATAGCGGCCGTGCCGGGCTACAGCCTCGCCCACCCCGCCCCCCCCAGCGCCCGCTACCCGAAACCTTCCTCCCACACCCCACCCCTGCTCTCGCTCAACCTCTCTGCGCTCTCGGACAACCGCGCCGGGCACTGAGTCTCGCGAGGTGGAGGAAGGGTCAGGCATCTAGGTTTAAAGGAGCAGAAGCCAACTCCCCTGACGATTCCGTGCCGTTTTTCTGGGTTCAAAAGAGTAGAGCGGGGGAGATCAACGTGGCGGAGAAGCGGCAGGGGCGCCGGGAGCCTCTCCTGCCCAGTGCGGCCGGTGGGCGTGCGCACCCCAGCCCCGCAGCGCCGCGGCCCGCATGACATCAGAGGCTGGGGAGAGCGCAGGGCGCAGGCGCCGGCGGAGCAGGCGCGGGAGGGGGCCGAGCGGCGCGGCCGGGAGAGGCTCCTCCGCCCCGCGCGCGGTCCCTGCGCCCGCTCCGCCCGCGCCTCGCTGCCCGCGCCGCGTCTTGGGCGTCCAGCACGCGCACCTCGCTTCGCAGCCAGTGCCACCCTCAGCAGTTCCGCCGCCTCCTCCGCCTCCTTCTCCTCCCCCGCCGCCGCCGCCGCCACCGCCGCCGGACACGCAGCCGCAGCCCGGGGCCGGGGCGCAGCTGGGGAGTCAGGGACGCGCGCAGCCAGCCCTTCCCCCTCCGCTCACGCACCGCCGGCCGCCTCCCTCGCCCTTCTCCTCTCCCCGCTCCTTCTCTTCCTTCTCCTCCTCCTCTTCCTCCTCTTCTCCCGGCCCCGGCTGCCAGCACCATGTCCGCAGGGGGAGATTTTGGGAACCCACTGAGAAAATTCAAGTTGGTGTTCCTGGGGGAGCAGAGCGGTAAGTACCGGGTTCAGCCCCTCGGCTCTGCGCCGCCTCTCCCGCCGCCCATTCGCCCAGCCCATGGGACCCGGGCCCCGAAAGGCCCTTCGTGGGTGCCTGGGTGGAGGAGAGGGATGAGGATGGGGAGGTCGGGCGGCTTCGACAGAGCGGGAGGGAGAAGACCTGGCCGTGCAGCGGCCCAGGCGGGGCCGGGTGGGCTCGGGCGGGGACGGGGCGCAGGTGCGGCGCGCGGGGCAGAGGGCGGCGCCCAGCTGGGCGCGGGGCCCGGGGCTCGAGGCTCGCTCCTCGCTCGCACTGCGGCACCGGCTGCGGGGACAGCGCCGGAGGCCGGGTGCCGGCGGGGGTGGGTGGGGGCGGGGACGCGCGCGCCCCTCTCTTGAGAGCGAGGTGGGGTTGGAGTCTGGCCACCCTGCACCGCTGTGCAGGAGAGGCCCCCAGGAGACCCTGGCCAGGACCCTGGGAAGGGCACGTCCAGGCCCAGAGCAGACAGACGGTTGCTGAGTGAGAGACCACCACCTGTCTCTTCCCAGAAAGAGCAGGTGCGGGCCGCAGGGAAATGGGGTTTCTTCTGTTTTCCCCAGCTTAAATGGACCCGGGGAAGGTTCTAGACTTGCTGCCCTTCACAGGCGTCTTAGCTTCCTTGGGGATCCAGGGTGTGGATGATGACAGCAAAGGTTCCCCGAATGCCAGGTGATTTGGCGGATGGTACAGGGGCGCCTGTCCTGGTGCTGGGTAGAGAAAGGCCCAAGTGACACGCCCTGCCCGGCTTCCCAGCCCCCCTCCTGAGAACATCAGCGGCGGCAGATTCTTCCCACCCCCACCGCCCAGCTCGCCTCCCTTCTAGGGGGAGGGGAGGTCACTGAGGAAGCCAGCTGGATCCAAGGCAGGGAGACTGAGGACTCTTCTGTTGCCTGGAAATCTCCCAAAGAAAAGCGACCCTAACACCTAGGTTGGTCCAAGTGGAAAGCGCAGATTGAGGAGCAGGGACCCTCTGACACCTGTGGGAAGAAGTGGGTCCCAGAGCATCCTCGTGGGACCTTGCCACACTGGGGCTTCAGGAGACAAGCTGGGCCCTAAGCACCGCGGTTCCAGGAGTGCGCCTACAGGACCTGGAGCTTGGCTCTGTGAACCAGTCCTGCTCAGCTGCCTGTATGCCTGTCTACAGGGACCCAAACTAGGGAGACTTGAGGGCCTGGTGGGCTCAGACTACAATGCGGCTGGGACGTGTGTGCTTGTGGACTCTGAGGTCACAGGGCTACCTCCTGTCTGCTGGTGCTCCTTACCTGAGAAGGAGAGCCAGAAGGAGGGTGGTAGAAGGTGGTCCCCTGGCCCTAGCGGAGAGATGGCCTTGGGACATCTCAGCTCAAGATCGGTTCAACCAGAGCCCCTTGTGTCCTGGGTCCCGTTTCTTGTTCTTAATAGATTCTAGTGTCAGGGACTTTCCCCAGAGTCTTGAAGAGACTTGGGTGAGAGTCAGTCCTAGGGGTGGGGGAGGGTGGGAGGACTCTTTCAGTATCAGACAGCCTTGGAGTTGAATTCTTAGTTGCGTTGCTTCGAGACAGTTCTGGGACTTCCTGAAGACTCAGTTTCTTCTTTGGAAAAATGGTAGCTTGAAGATAGGAACTGCATACTCTTGCATATTTCCCCATGTACCTCCATTGTATGGTTGAATCTCAACAAATACTGTTTATTTCAAGTCTGAACATACTTCCATAAAGAACCTGAAGTTTAATTAGGAAAATGAGCCTGGAAATTTGAGAAATTTGTAAAAACTCTTGGGCTCCCTCAGAAACTGATGGGTCAAGCCCCCCACTGGGCTCTACAAACTCCTTTGTCCTAAAACCACAGAAATGAGAACCCAGAGTCTCTCCCCTCAAAAAAAACACCCATGCCTACCACCTCTGCAGCCTATTTGGCCTGTTCTTGGGAGGGAGCCCCAGGGAAGAAGGAAGGCTGGCCTAGAACACCACTGGGAGATGTTGACACTTGAGGAGCAGAAACCCACCTCTCCTTTCCCGAGCCACCATTCTTACTAGCTTGTCATTGGGAAATGAAATGACCTTGAACTGGTGAAGCCAGGGATCAGGGAGCTTCTGTGAGAGGGGCTGAGGGCTCAGAGGTGGCTGGGTTGGGTGACCTGGGCATTTTGGGCTGTAGGAGGTTGGGTGCAGGGTTCGGAGGCCTTTGGAACATGGTCATTAGAGAGGTTCTGCCATCAGTGAGACTGGCTGTTGGCCTCCCTGCTCCCTTCTGGCAGGGAGCCACAGGGCCCCGAATAGCCTTCTTCTTCCTTCTTCTTGTGTCATTAATGGGTTGTTTACTTTAGGTTTTGTAGAGTTCAGTGGAGGATGCATGCATCCTTGAGCCTGGTGAAATGGGGGAGGTGCTGCTGCTGCCCTCTCTTCCCCCTCGCCTGTGCGCCTGTGCAGCCGAGCCTCTGCTGGGCCTGTGTGAGCACCTTCTGCAGCCTCTGCAGTGGAGGGAGCCCCCTGAGGTCTGGCCCTCACCCCTTTCCGGTCTCACACTGTGTAATCTTCGAGACCTCCTCTTGCATTTTATATAGAGGGAAACTGGGAGTTGGGGGAAAGAAAGCTTCTGGGAAGCTGCCGAGACCTGAAGAACCTTCCAGAACAACATGGGCCTGCCTGTATGAGCTGAGTCCTCTAGAGAGAGGTCAGGGGAAGAGTCTAGAGGGACATAGCCTTCTCTTGTTTCCCGTGCCTGGCATTGTGGTGGCGTCTCTCTAGGCTGGATTCCAAAGAGGAATGCTGTGCCTGGAGCAGTATGAGAAGGAAGATTTTCTGAGCCAGATAATTCCAGGTCGGCATCAGTTCTTCAAAGATACCAGGGAACCGGTTGAATGGGAGACCCTTTGAAGAGTCACTCTGGGGAAAATACCTCTGCCCTGTGAGGGAGCCCCTTTCCCAGCAGCAGAGTGACTGACCAGTCCCTCTGACCAGCTGCCTGGCATTGTGCATTCTGGTGTCCCCACAGTGTGCATGACATGGTGTAAATGGCAGCCCTGGAGTTGGGAAGCTACCATGGGGTGACTTATTTATCCACTCATCCTTCTTTCCTCTCCCCTTCTCCCTGCTGCATTATCAGTTCATTTGTTTAATCAGATCTTTGAGAGTATCCCTGCCCTCGTGGGACTTATGGTCCACTGAGGGGAGCACAGACCGCTGTGGATCTCATTGCAGCAGAGGCCTGTGAGAACTGGGACTAGGCAGAAGCAGTGGCTCCAGGAGCCAGTGGGGGTGGGGGATTTGCCTCACCTCAGGGGCAGGTGTCAAGGGAGAAGGTGCCTCTGCCCACAGCTGCTGCCTCTCTTATCTGGACTGTAGCTGGGGTCGTTGTGAGGACCTGTTCTCTCCAGAGCATCTCTTCTGCTCTTCTGTTTACTCTGCAGAAACTGTATGTGGTGGGGACTGCAGAGGCCAAGCGTGATTCTCCGGAGTCGCGCTCGCTGGTCCTGTGTGGGGACCGTCTCCCCACATTCACCCTGCTCCTCTAAGGGTTAAGGAGCTGAAGTGGCCTCTCCTGCGCAGATGCCTCGAAGGGATCTGCCCCTGTGCCCCTCCCCTCGTGGCCATCCCTTTCCCTCATGGAGCTTCCCAGAAGCTTTCTTTCCCCCAACTCCAAGACCTGTTCTTGCCTGGTGGGGTTGCCAGCCTGCCTGTTGGCGCCGTGACACAGCTCTGGGGTTTTTACTGAGCACTTAAAAAAAAATTGCTTACTTGCTGCCCCGTGATCTTTTTCCTGTTGCTTCTGTTAACTTAGGATTTCAAAGGGTTTATTAACCTTTTCAAGTACAGAGACCCTAACTGAATTCTAAGCACCCAAGGACAACCATAAGCACTTTTAGAGGACTGTCTGAGTCATCATTTTAGTCATCCCACCCTCCCCATCTGTGGGCATTCATGCTCCCTGAATATCTTGATTTGAAAATGATGACATTATCCTGGATGTGTAAGATTTGCTGATGCCTATCAGTAGATTAAAAGTGAAGGGAGTCAAGGACGCCCTGAAATAGGATTCCTTCAGATTGGCACCTGCCGCTTTTTCAAGCCAAAGATTCTTCCCACAGATTCTCACTTGCGAATCTTTCTCAGGAGATCGGATCATTAAGCCTTGGTCATGTCCAAATCAGGCTCATGTCAAAGAACTTGAACTTCTCACGGACCCAGTCCTTTCCACTGTATACTGAAAAAATGTGGGCGACCAGCTAGGCCAGCAGAGGTGGGAAGGGGCTTGGCAGACTTGGTCCTGCCAGAACCTGCTTGGAGATCTGGAAAAAGTCCCACACTGTTCTGTCTTGTATCTGTCTCGCTTTCTGTCCTCCTAGTTTTTTTCCTCCTTCAGTGACTTGAATGAAGTGGGGGACTTTGGATTTCGGGTATGCAGCCATCACTTGTTTGTTTAAAAAGAGTCAAACTAAGATGAGTGTATTAATCTATTTTCCAATATTAGAATGATTTAGTATAACTTTATAAGGAATTTATTTAGTTCTCAGTTCTGGATCATTAATCAGGCTTTGGTTCAGATCTAGAAGGACCTTCAGCTGATGATACCACATTGGTGTGAGTACGTGTGCAAACAAGAAGTCACACCACAAAAAACAGGATGCCAGACACATGGAGTCCCATCACCCCTTCTGAGAGTATACTGCTACTTGGTCTAAGAATCTTTTACTAAGTCCCATCCCTCTCTTTTTTTTCCAGTGATGGTGGTAGTAGTGGTGGTAGTTCTGGGGGTTAAACCCAGAGCTTTTGCACTGAGTTACATGCCAAGCTCTTTTTATTTTATTTCAAGTCAGGATCTTGCTAAGTCACTAAGTCATGCAGGGTGGGCTCAACTTGTGATCCTTCTGCCTCACCCCTCAAAGAGCAGGGATTATAGGCATGCACTAATACATCCAGTGTAAGTCCTTCTGAATACGCCCCCACACACTAAGGACCAGGCCTCTCATACTTCACCTTTGGAGGACAGGCTCCCATTGCAAGCAGAGCTGTGAAAATTAACTTGCATTTATCATAAGAGAAAATGGCAGCTTCAATCCCACTGTTAGATGCAAGAGAACTTGCCAGAAAAGAAAAAAGAAACTTAGGAAATATTTTGGTTGTATAGTAAAAATAATTACCATTTTCCCCCCTAACATTAGTCATTAGGCTACAGGGTCCCCTCGTCTTTCTCATCTTTTGTCTTCTACTGTTGCCGACTGTGCGGGGATGCTTGGTGTCAATCTATGACTGTGTGAGAGAAAATATTTGACAAAACCATGGAGGAACATGAGAGAAAGTGAAGTAGAATCGCAGAACCTGAAAACACGCTGCCTGTCTCTCTGCGATCCTTTTCCATTTCTCACCATGCAGAAGAGAAGATGGGGAAACTCTGGGTGGGGGTTGCCAGGGAGAAGGGCCAGACATACCCTGAGACGGGCAGCTCTTTTTGTAGGGCCAGAGAGACAGGCTGCCGGGAAGTGGCCTCCAGACAGGGCCTGGGGCTTGAAGCCTCAAGAGGCCTGGGAATGGCAGGCCTCTCTGTTTCCTGCAGCTGGGAAGGAGAGGATGACAATTCACTCCAGAGATCTCCTAGGGGTTTTTTTTAAAATTATTATTATTATATCTAGGGGCTTGAAATTTCAAATTCCTTTCATTATTTTTATAACTTTTGCCCTGAACTAAGTGAATCTTTTTAAAAAGCAAATTTCACTGCTATGAATACTTTATCATTTTAGTAAAGAGGTTTATTTTTAGAGGAAGAACATATTTATTCTGATCTCTTGGTGACAAGACCAGTGGGAACCCAGATAACTGGACCCATGAGCTCAGGTCTGGCACTACCTGTTCTTTAGAGGGTGACGTTGCAAAGGGACAGGCCTGGTTTCTGATGGACACAGGTGATAGTTCACCCCTGAGCGTAAACTTTTAAAGCAAAAGTTTCTTCAGTGAAATACACAGAAAGAATAGCAGCATGTGGCCTTCCTTGAGTTAACCTCAAATGGCAGTCCTTCAATATCACTATGCCCAGGGCCTCCAAGAGCACGTTGTCTCTTTATACCCACCCTGCAAGGACGTGAGATTATCCTCATTGTGTGGACTAGGAAGCAGAGGCTTGGAGAGAGGTGGCCCTTTGCAAAGACTCATTGTTAATGTGGCAGAATTAGAATTCAGACCAGGTCACTGTGAGAAGCACAGTGAACTGCAGGCCTCATGCCTCAAAGGCAGGCTGAGGTCTGCAGTGGGGAGGAGGGGCAGAGAATGCTGAAGTCTAACTGATGCAAGATCTGCCATAAGACTCAAGGAATGTCTGTACCAAAATTCTTTGCAGAAGAGGAACCACCAGTTCCCAGGGATGTTGGAAACTCATAGGAGGGAGGCGGAGACTCTGTGAGGGTCCAATGGAGCAGGCAGTGCGTGGCGAGCTCTCTGTTCTTGCACAGAATAAACTGCTTACACGGGTGATTTGCATGGAGCTGATAGAATGTTGGCCCACTGTGGTGGGGAGAGATGTCACCAGGTTCAGTCTGAGAAGTAGATACGAAGGAGGGAGTGCCTGGTTTCTACCTGCTGTGGGATAAATCTTCTGTAGCCACCTCCTCCCTCCATGCCTGGAACTATCAGTGTCCTGGAAACCCTGCTTCTGTGCTGGACCTGCCTGCACTGGCTGCTGTATATTGGATAAGCCTGAACACAGCTCTGCCTTTTTTGATTTGCTCCCCCAGGGTGCCTGGACAGGGTGACCTTTTGGGCCAGTGGAGCTATAACTCCGGTCTGTAATTGAGTGCCAGCTCTGAGCATGATGCCAAACCAGGAACACTAGCCTGGAGATAAGCATGCTGCTGGACATAGGGGATCGGAAGCCCTGCCACCTGCCTCCCCTTGAACTGCTCAGGCCCCGCGTGCAAAGACCTGTACAAGCCTATCTGTCCCTCTGGAAGGAATACTTGGTCATCTGCGTCTGGGGCCTAGGCTTCCCTGATGTATCCCCTGGCTCCTCTCTCCTCTTGTGTGCTAAACAACAGGGACAGCCCTGTCCTACACTTTCTGCTTCCAGAAGGTGTTTTTTCCACATAGGAACCAAGGTGAAGACAGTAGGGCAGGTGACAGCTTCTAGGTGTTCCCCACGGAGGATACTTCTGTCTATAGACATATGGCTAGATGGCGCCCAGGGAGAGCAGGAAGGGACCAGAGCTAAGAGGGATATACATGCTCCACCAGATGAGCAAAGGCCTAGAGACCCACCCTGGCTCCCACTCTAACCCTGTGCATTTGACCATCTCTGTAGGGAAGCTGTGGTCTGCAGCTGCATGGTCCTATAGGTAGGCTGCTCATCCTGTAGAAAAAGCAGAATTCTGAGAGGAAGAGGGTTTCACACACATGGCAGAACCCAGAAATGCCATTTCTGAGCAGGGAGGAGCCCTGGATCTCTGACTTCTGGCCAGTGTTTTCTCCTCTTCCCTATCACTGCTCAGAGCCAGAAGACCCCTCACGCCTCCAGGGTTGCTCATAGGAAGGGCGCCTCATCACCCTGGGTGGACTGCAGAGGCTTTTTCTGTGATGTGACAATGTTGTGCCTTCTGACATGCAAAGCATTCAGAACGCTACTTGGCATAAGGTAGGCAGGCAGGAAACGTCAGTCATGGGTGTGAATGTTATGTGCATAGGCAAGGCTATGAGCATGGTCTGCTTGGGTGGATGTGATTCCATCAGAGATCTAGATGGCTCAGATAAGGTCGAGAACTTTCAGAAAATGGAATTTAGAACAGGAATTCATTGCCTTTCACCTTTCACGTGCTCTGCTGAGGAGGCATTTTTTTGTGAGTTCTCTGTAGTGTGAGGCCCCAAGAACAATGGGTTGTGGGAAGAGCTTTCGTCCTTCTCTCCACACTGGGCCCAGAGGGACCGGAAGAGAGCCCTGTGAGCTCCTCTGTCCTTTCTGTCTCCACAGAGGTCTGGGTCCAGTGGTGTTCTGAGCCACCAAGGATGGGCTCTGGGACCACCAACACCCCATCCATACCTTTCACCCTTTGTTTCCTCACGCGAGATGTGGCGTATGAGGGGAGGCTGGTCCTTGGGTGTGTGAGCTCCTCCTGTCTTCTGCTCACTGGGATGTGAGTCCTTACACCTTTTGTGCAGCCTGCTGACACTTCCTGCCTTGCTAGATTCTCCTTCCAGAGACTCACTGGCTTTGCTTTTTCCTGTGAATTCCCCTGCTGTGCTCCTTTCCACTAGTTTCTGTCTGGTTTAGGAGGCCTTGAGATGGAGCAGCAGTATATGAGAGAGAGGTCCTTTCCGTGCTCTGGAGATCTTAAGCTTACCCAATCTTAAGTTGGTTGTACAAGAAGTGGATGTGAGAGCCCGAGCCATAGTGTAAGCAGGGGACTGACATTCTGAACACACCGTAATCCTGTGCAGTCTTCGACCCACAGTTCAGCTTGTGCTCTGATCTCAGGCCTGAAACGCTGCCCTCCAGTGGCTTGGTGACCTTTCTTCTCAACCCTCCCTCCACTGCCCAGGCAGTGCACCTTGGAGATTGTGAGCACCACTGTGGGGTTCCTTGGCCAGTGCAGAGGTATCTCGCTGTAGATCACCGGTGGTGACACTGTCTTTCAGGCTCCACCCATTGCTCCTCTGAGTAGCACCAAAGTGACTGTCTCTGAGGTGAGGTGGGCAGTGAGGAGAGCTGCCTCTCTGCTTGGTGCTCAGTAGAGGTCTCTCCCCTTCCCATAGTTGCTGGCTTGAAGGAAATTGGGCCTCAAAGCAGGCCATAGGCCTATAGCTTTGATGTGTCCAGTCTTTTGGTCCGCATTGCTCCTACCTTTGGGCCAGGTAGGATGGGGGCCGAGAGACCCATCCCTGATTCAGTACTGGAGAGCTGCAGCTGTTACCTGTGCAACATAGGTCCCAGGGGCTGAGCAAATCCTGTCCCTGAGAGAGTGGTTGTATAAATTCTGAAAAAGAAAGAGAAAATATTTTTCTGACCCTGTGACAAATGAGTAGACACCACACAGACCTAACAGACTGAGTAAGGCATTTGACAGTGTTTCTCATTCATTCCCCCACCCCACCAGGGAGTAACAGAAAGCCAGAGGCTGGAGGAGAGAGACCTGCGGATGTGCCGAGTCAGGGAAGATGTTCCCCAGCACCCTGCTTCCTGCAGGGAGGCACACTGAGCAGGATGCAGCGGTCACAGGCTTGGTGTTGATTGTACCAGGCCGGGGTGCTGCTCACTGCAGGGTTCTGACCGAATCCAGTCAAAGGCTGCAGGTTCCCAGGGAGCCACTGATCACCAATTGTGTATTTTGTGTAGGACAAGGTAAGGAGCCGGGCCTGGCAGGGAAGGATGGCCAAGGAAGGACTGTCACCTTCCTCGGGGTTAAGGGAGGATGTGCCTCAGCTCCTTTGCTGGCTTTGAGGGGCAGGTGAGCTTTGTCTCCTTCCCTGAGGCTGTTGACTTCTGCCTGGTTGGGAACCTGCAGGTTCCAGACTGTCTCGACCAGTGCTGATAGGTTCAGGTCTTGGGACCAGAAGATCTTTGTTTAGTTCCGGTTTTTTCCCTGAGTAAAGAACACATTCAAGACAAATTGTTTAGGCCGAAACCAGTCCCATATTATTGTTAGGCTCTTAACAGATTCTTCTTGTAGCACTAGTTTTTTTAGGTTTTTCATCATTGAAACAAAATACAATACTTGATACCCACAAGTTAAAGGACAAAAGGTGTATTTTAGCCCTGAGTTTGTAGAGATTCCAATGCATAGTTGGCTGGATCCAGGGCAGGGCAGCATGGCAGAGGGGCATTACATGCCATGCAAAGCAGCCTGCTTCCTTCCTTGCCCCGTATATTCCATTCAGGCGATAAGCCTGGTGGTTGATGCCCCCCAAATCCATCGGCAGAGCAGAGTGCCGATGCCTGGCAAGGGACCTGGCAGGGCTCAGCTCTTGCCTTCCCACAGCCTCCATCTGGTTTGGTTGCAAGAACTAGAGTCTTAAGGCAGAGAGACCTGCGAAGTGTAGTTCCAGGGCCTCAGCCTGGTTCACTGCAGAAGGTGGAAAGGCAGAGGCTGCTGGCGGGGAAACGTGGCATCTGTTAGGAGCCTGTCAGCGTGAGATAGCCTGAGGTGACTCCAAGTGAGTGTCACACCCTTGCACAGGTCCCTTTTCTGCGGATGGACATGTGACCTGTTTCTAGCTCATATAGTGTGATAAAGGTGGTTGGATAAGCTTATGTTATATACAAAGGTGCTGCTGGGATAATCACTTCTATGATTGTGTTTATTTACAACTTCTCTTGCTGGCCTGGGAGGTGTGTGTATGTGTGTGTGTGTGTTGGGAGGGGGGGTCAGGTGAATTAATTGTGGATGACCTTACCTCAGAGAGATATGAACAAGCCCCTGTAAACAGCCAGCAAGAAAATGTGACCTCTGCCGTATATCCATAAGGAGCTGAATTGTGTCAACAACCACATACATCTGCAAGAGGACCTTGAGTTCAGGAAAGAAATGGAGTGCAGCTCCCTCCCATTACAGCCTCATGAGACCCTGAGCAGAGACCCATATAAGCCACCCCCAGAGAGCTGATCCCTAGAACCTGGGGCACCAGAAATATTTATTGGAAGCCACTAAGCTGATGGTATTTGTTAAATGATAACAGATAACTAATACAGATAAAGTGAATATTTTAGAGAAAAAAAGATGCTTTAGCAGACAAGAATGTGTAGTTCCTATGAGGGTCTGTGACTGAGCCAGGGTAAGCTGTTGCTGAAGGGCAAGCCATCAAGCACTCTCTGCAGGGCAGGCCCTGATACTCGCTCTGCTGTGCTTTTTCTTCCCGTGGTGCTGTGTAAACCCTTCTGCTTCCTAGGTCTCATATTTTAACTCTTAGCACTTGGAGGGCTGGCCCACAGACGTTCTCTAAGCCCTTGTTGCTACAGTGTTATGTTCTGAGGTCACTGATTTGTGATCTCTCGAAAAGCCAGGCTTCTGTTCCTTGGTGTTATCTATTCTGTGCTGATCTGTGGCCACTCTTGTGTTGATATTTCCACTGGGGCTCCAGGAGTTAGCATAGTCCAGTCCTGGAGACACATTGATAGCCTGTGGACTTGGACAGGCATGTAAACAGCCTCTAAGATTGAGCTCTCAGTTATGCACCAGGAGAGAGAGCATCTCGCCATGACCGTGGTGCTGCCATCCTGGGCAAGTAGCCCCTTTTCTCTCGTTCTGTATTTCCCTGGCAAGATCGCTTTCTTGGTCCTCCATGAGGTATGCCATCTGTGGGCCCTTTTTGAAAAGGGCACCTTCTGTACTTAAATCATACAGTATGAGGAAGAGCGAGCTTGGTTAACATCTCCTTGTCCTGGTGCTCCAGGTACCCAAGTCCAGGGCAGGCCTGGATGCTGGCCTGATTCCTCTTGGACCACTCTCTAGCCTGCCCCCCGTGAACCCTGGTGCCTGACTGCCCCTCGTCTCTGGTCCACCAGAGCTGGAGGAACAGAGGTCTTCTTGCCTTCCATGTAGACTGTCTACTCACAGGCCCAGGTTCCTTGAGATCTAGAGTACATTTTCCTTTCCAGAGACTCTGACACCAGCAGGAAAGCCATCTCTACTCCCCAGTGAATCCTGAGCAGATGACCGAGTCCATTCAGGGATCTGGAGGAGAAATCCTTTTGTTGACTGAATGGGCAGGTCCGAAAGTTCCCTCTGCCTCTTGTGTGCCATCTCTAGCCGGCTCTGGGGAGCAGAGGCTGGGCCTGTGCCTATCTCCTTCTTGGCAATCAGTGATGAGCAGGCTGCTGGATGGTCTGCGGGAGTATGGGAAGAGAAGCTGGGGCCGGCAACAGCCCTCTGTGCTCAGGGAAAAGATGGCGCATCCCAGGTTTGCCAGTTGGCACCATGGTTGTCCAGACAAGGGTTTGCTCTGAGAGCAGGTGGGCCTTTGAGAATATGCCCTGACTACATCGCTTCTCCCTTTCTTAGTGAGCATAATCTGATAGTTACACCCAAGCTCTGTCCCTAGGGTTGGAGGCTTCCGGGTCCTTCTGACAAGAACTTGGCTGACAATCTGGGAAACATAAGCTATGCCTCTCAGCTCTTGTCCACTCAGTCTTGCTGTTCTACCCTTCTGTTTCTGTTTCTGACACTTGTAACATCCATACTGGCAGCGCTTAGCCTTGGGAAGGAAAGGATTACTTTGTCAAGTTTGTGATAGCTAGATAGGCCACGACTTCTGTCAGTTAAATAAGTTGCCAAACTACGTAAACACCAGCCTTGTCCAAAGGTAATCTGGTCGTGGGGATTTAACATGTCCTTCCTCCTCTACAACATGCACATGCTCACTATAAGTAATTTCTTTCTGGTGCCACTGTGACTACTCCATTGTATGGATGTGATTGATCTGTGTTGAATATAGCTGGTGGACCGATCCCCAAACCAATTGAAGTGGCGTATTTCGTGCCTCTGTAGTCTGGCTGTATGGAATGTGTGTCCAGGATAACCACGCATGCTGTGGACAGTGTCTCTTTTTCCTGAGTTGCAGGTGGAGGGTGACTTCACCTGCATTGATGGATTCCAGTCTTCTCTTGGGTCCTGCACCTTTTTGAAGCTACCAAGAGAGTTTGTCCACACAGTATCTTTGTTTCCATTACAGATCTACTAGCAATGAATTATTTCAGCACGGTGTCTGTTTCACCTTCATTAGTGAAACCTTCATTAGGAAGGTTTTTGCTAGGAATAGAATTATGTTTTGATACTTTTATTACTTGAAAGGTTATTTCATTTTGGGGGTTTCATAGTTTCAAACAAGTATGATAACCTTTTATATTTTCTTAGGTCAGTGATTCACTAAGTTCTTATTTTTTTTTAAATAGTTCATTATCTTCTAAGAAACTATTTTTTCAGTGTTGGGGATTGAACTCTGGGCCTTCTGCGTAGTAGGCAGGTTCTCTAATATTGAGCTACACAGCAATCCCGAGAGACTTAATAGGAGAAAAATCTTACATATTTACCTGTGTAGTGACCACTTCCTGTGTTTACCTGTCCTTTGTGTAAATTTGCACTGCTATCTGACAGTGTTGTACTTCTTCTTAAATGGTGTATTACTTCACGTTACCCTACAACTTGCTGGTGTTTTGATCATTTATTATTATTTCACTGTTTAATTTTAGATAGCTTTTATCACTGTTTTCAAGTTCATTGATCTTTTCCTGTACAATGTCATCTGAAACTGTAGTTTTTACTTGTGGAAGCTTGACCTGTCTCTTTAAAAATAAGCAAAATCTATTTAACATTTTAAATATGTGGGATGCAGTTATAATAACTATTTCTTAACATCATTATCTACTAATTGACATGTGTCAGTTTTAGTTGATTGCTTTTCCTACCTTTGTAGATCTGTTTACCTGCTTCTTTGGCTGCCTATTAATTTTTGATTGGATGCCTGACATAGTAAGCTTTGCATTCCTGTAAACATTCTGGAGATTTCTTAGTTGGGCAGTGCTCAGTGTGTGGCTGATTCTGACCAATGTGAGTGCAGCCCTTCCGAAGGCCCCTGGCACCCCATGAGTGATGAGGTGCTCCACTCTGGCGGTGGAAAGGGCATCGTCTCCAGCCTGATGTGATCATCTGGGTGGTCAATGGCCCAGCTGTTTCCCACTGAAGCTGCGCCTTTCAGTGCTCAGTTGAAGACTGGGGGGAGACCCTCAGGGATGACTCAGCCCTCACTGGGCATCTCAGTCCTCTCTGGTGCTCTGCCTTGTGGGCTTTAATTTCTTTATGTCCTGCATACTCTCACCTCCATGTCCTCAACCCACGAAGTCCACTGAGTGCCACTGGCTCCCCTCCCTGTGCTGTTTCCTCATACTTTCAGTAGGCATCATGGTTAACGTCTCTCTCTGGAGCAATTATTGTTTTGCATATTTTGCCTGTCTTTTGTTTGTTTCTGGTGTGAGGATACATCTGTTCTCTGTTTCTCCATCTTGAGCAGAAGGTACAGTTTCAGTACCTTAATTTTTCACGTGTTCATTTGTTTGTAGGTTCACTGGTCTGAGTCGATGTTCTTGAACTTTGACTTGGGCAGGTATTGTTGCCTGATCTGGTCATCAGTCTTGATTTTGATCAGTGTATACACATAGTAGGCATTCAGTTTCTGCCCTCCCGACTCTCTTTGGGATCTTTCAGCCATCAAACCCTTATAAAGAGCTCATTGTTAGCAGTGGTTCCATCTTGTGAGTAATCCCCCTTCTTCTGCCATCTCACTTCTGCTGTTTTAGTTGCCTGCAGTGCATACGATATAGTAAGGTGTGGGGTGAGGGACATGTTCACATAACTTTATTAGTGTATTGTTATAATTGTTATTAATCTCTTACTGCATCTGATTTAGAAATTAAACTTTGGGCTAGGGATTTAGCTCAGTCGTTCCGGTGCCTGCTTTGTAGGCACAAGGTCCCAGATTCGATCCCTGGTAACCACATACAACAGTGCTGGGTGTAGTGACTATGCCCACTAGCAATCAGTACCACATACCACAGTGCCAGACATGGTGGCTCACGCCTGTAATCCCAGCACTTGGGAGGCAGAGGCAGGAGGATTGCTAAATTCGAGATTGAATTGAGGATCAGCCTGAACTACAAAGCGAGACCCTGTCTCATACACACACACACACACACACACACACACACACACACACACACTATTAAACTTTATGGTTCCAGTGCCTGTCTTGCAAATGCAAGGACCTGGGTTTGATCCCCGGTAACCCCATACAATACTAAGCGTGGAGACTCACCCCAGCAGCAATCAGTACCACATACCACAGTGCCGGGCGTGGTGGCTCATGCCTGTAATCCCAGCACTCAGGGAGGCAGAGGCAGGAGGATTGCTGTGATGTGAGTTTGAGGCTGAGCTCAGGGCCAGCCTGTACTACTTACTAGCTTACTAGGTCTTGCACTTACTAGCCAAGTACTTTACCACTACACCGTACCCTCACCCTTCTACTGTGAATCTTACAGCTGGTCATGCTTTTTTTTTTCCACTTTGACCACAAGGGAGCTCAGGCAGTTTCTTAATCTGGGGAGGATGTCGCAAGATGCATTCTCTTTTGAGCTTACCTAACTTTGCCGTACACAGTTCATAGATGCAAACAATCTTGCTGTCCAGATGATTTGAACAGACAGTGAATGTATTACAGAAACATTTGGGAAGCTCACAGTGTGAGCTCCTAAGACAGTGATGGCGAACCTTTTAGAGCTTTCAATGATACAAATAGCCTGCTGCAACATGTGTGCCATAGGTTTATCACCACTGCCCTAGGAAGTCAGAGAAGCAGACTTGGAGCAGCCGGACAGATCCAGGCAGAGACAGTTCTTACCCTGGATGCTGGTGTGTGCTAAAGACAGCTCTACAGCATGGCTGCCTGTGAATGCAGAACCCACAGGGAAATGTGCTGCCTCATGTCGGGCAGAGTGTGGTGAGAGCACCAGAGGGGAGGAGCTGAGCTCCTGCGCCTGCAGCTTGCTGAAGGGAGGCTCCCACGTGTGCAGGTAGGTCTGGACCTCCCCAGACTTGCACAGGCATTCAGTCGGAGTTGTCACTGTAGGCAGCGACTACCTTATGGTACTATTTTAAACAGTTGTACATCCAATTCTTATCTTCAGGACTGACCAATAATCATTTCTTGGTAGGGTTGGGGGTGGTTATCTAGACAGTTAACTGAGGGAAGATGCTGCGTGCATGCAGCAGTCACAGGATGGAGGGCACAGGGCAGGGGTCACACTGCTCTTTCCATGCCAGGGCACACTGGAGCAGAGAGCCCCCCGTGTGGGCTCAGGCTTGGAAGGGGGATGTGGGCATGTGGTGAAGTGACTGAGGATTATGAGGCTGAAAGGAGTCCCTCTCTTGATACTTTCATCTAACAGCTTTTCAGGCTTGGTAAATGTGTGCCACCAGCCTGGCAAGCACTTGGATAGACATAAGACCATCAAGCACAACCTCACTGAATACCCACCTCTGCACCCAGGGGAGGTGCCAGCTGGTGGGCACATTTTCTCTCTGTTTATTTGACAAGGAGTTTGGGGCACTTCTGCCCGGCCCTGGGGACTGAGTAGTCAGTGGATTCAGTGCTCAGGCTGGTGTGGTCCTCAGCCCCGACTCTTGCCCCAGGGTGGCCCTCTGACCTCCTGTAGGAATGCCCCAGAGCTTCGGTAGGCATTCCCGAGCTGGGGTGCTTCGCCTTGTCTTTTAGTGACCTGTAGATGAGCCTGAAAGGTAATGCCATAGACAGAGCCCTTTCCAGGTAATGGCTTCTCTTCCTAAATCCTCAGAAGTCTGGGGGTCCCCTTTGCCTTCAGTCTCCAAGGTCATTTCTGTCGTAGGTTAGTATCTTCTTCGTTTTCGTGGGAAAGAAGTTGGAACCAGTGACTTCAGATTATTTCCTGACCTCGGGGTTCAAGAGTCCTTGCTAGGCCTAGCTTGACTTTGAAGTTGGGACTCTTGACTTCAACACTTCTTAGGCTGGGGAGTGGAACGCACCTTAGGGGTGAGGTATCCAAAGTCTTAGGTCCACACAGCAAGCCTGGGCCTAGCGGTTAGGTAATAGATTGACCAATGCTCTGAGGAAATCTCAGGTCAAGTTGGCTGGGCAGAAGTGACCTGCCATCTCTTGAGAACTCTTGGGGGCTTGGGCTTTGGGAAGGGAAGAAGGGAAGCTGAAATTTGAAGTACTGTACAGTACAGGAGTATGAACTGTAGTCCTCATGTTGTGCATCAGGCCTCCAGCTTTTTCTCATCTTGTGTACAAGTTTGTGCCCCTGGTAACCACGCTGCTGCTCTCTGAGTCCTCCCTCCCTTTTTAGATTCCACACAGTGAGATTATGCAATATTTGTCTGTGTCTGGCAGAATACATTTTAAGTATCTGCACCACAAAAACTACTTATGTGAGTATGTGAGGTGATGAGTGTGTTAGCTCGGGGCATCCTTTCACCATATCACCATGCGTAGCTCTTTTTCCTTATTTATTTACTTATTTATTTATTTATTTTTGTGGTATGTGGGTTGAACTTAGTGGTATTGTATCTCTGATGCACACACATATCTAGCCTTTTTTTTTTTTTTTTTTGAGACAGGGTATCAATTTTGTGGTTCAGGCTGGCCCTGAGCTTAGCCTCAAACTCACATCACAGCAATCCTCCTGCCTCTGCCTCCCGAGTGCTGGGATTACAGGCGTGAGCCACCATGCCCGGCACTGTGGTATGTGGTACTGGTTGCTGCTGGGCATGAGTCTCTACGCCCAGTATTGTATGTGGTTACCAAGGAGCGAACCCAGGTCCTTGCACTTGCAAGACAGGCGCCAGAACCACTGAGCTAAATCCCTGGCCCCCATATCTAGCCTTCTAAAAAAAATTTTTCTGTTTTGAGGGTCTTGCTAAATCGCCCATGCTGAGATCCTGTAGTCCTCCTGTCTCTGCCACCTAGAGTGCTGGCATTATTAGCATGTGCCACCACACCTACATATGTGTATATCTGAAACGTCACATTGTCTGCCTTGAATATATATCATTTTTCCCAGTTACACCTCAGTATTTATTTTATATATATATATATTTTTAATTATCTTTATTGGTACATTATGAATACACATGATAATCGCATTCAACATTAAGAGTTTGTACCAGAATATGACATGACTTAATTCTCATATTTTCCCTTTTCCCCCTGCCCTGCATCCCCCCGCCCCCTATATACACAATCTTTGTTTTCTTTTTTCTTTATTACTACCACATTCGCTTTCCCCTCGTTATTTACCCTTACACTCTTTCCTTTAAATATTTTCTACTTCGCAATATCAACTATACGTACTACAAGTATTTCTTAATTACTGTCTGAGTCTTCAGGGGGATGGTTTGAAGGGAGAGTGGGGGTTAAAAAAGAAAGGAAATTGGAGAAACAAAGGAGAAAATCAAAGAGCAAACTACACAAGCCAGAGTCCTCCATCTGCAGCAGCCAGAGGTGCAGCTGGACCAGAGGAGGGGCCTCTCCCAGCCAGCCCCGCCCCGCAGCAGCCTGTCTCCCTGGAGCTCACCTCTTCCTCCTGAAGGCGGAGCCTCTGGGACAAGCAGCAGGAGGAGGCTCAGGGTGCTCATGTTGCAAGGAAACAGGCTGAATTTCCAGTCCCCAGCCAGGCCACCATGTGTAGCCCCCGCAGCCACTGTCTCTGTTGAAGGCATATGGGAGTACTCCCATCTGCAGTCTTGGGCTTCCTGGTCCCAGGGACATTAGCCTTGGTTCTCCCCACCTGTGTCCACCCTCTTCTCTGTGGCTGAAGCATGCACTGCCGTGTTCGCAGGATTCTTTTGGACCTATGGTCCTGCCTTTTCTTCCTTTGATGGGAAGCTGAATCCCTGAACGTGGGCTGTGGGTTCCTTGGTCCATTGCCAGTCTGGGCAGATACAATCCTCTTTCCCAGGGGTGTGGGGCAACAGCCTGTGTCAGGGCAGACTTTTGGGGGCATTGGGCCTAGATGGAGGAGACGGGGTGGGTGGAGGCCAAGGAAGCAGGAGCACTGAGCGGGAAGGAGGACAGGCATGGGTCCACTCTCGCCTGGGCCTGCCAAGCCTGCCCTGCTACCTGCCTCTGCCTCCTACTTCACGTGTTCCATCTTCACTGGACACCTGGGTGAGGCACGGACAGCTGTGCATTCTCTGGCAGAGGGAATTAACGCACTTAATTAAAGTGTCCAATAAGAGCTTTGCACATTTCTTAATTACTGTCTGAGTCTTCAGGGGGATGGCTGGAAATGAGAATTTTCACTTGCCTCCTCACTTAGCCTATGGTGAGCTGGCTGGGCCCTCGGGGCTCTGGTGGGAGCCATCCAAGCCGTGTTCTGCTGAACACAGGCAGGTGAGAGTGGCAGGTGAGAGTGGAAGGCCCGACTAGCCCTCGGGCTCATCTGCTTTTCAGGAAGGAGCTTTGTTTTATGAACAAAGAGTAAAAGGGAATACAGCTCAGACCGATGTAGCCAGCACCTCTACCTATTCCTGTCATCCTGATGGGTGCCTTGGTCAGGACAGGGATAGAGGACTTGTGGCCAGAGGTTGCAGAGGAACAGTGGAACCTGGGCCAGGTGGCCTGTCTCTCTCCCAACTACAGGGCCGGGCTGAGCCATTGCGCAGGCCTTCCCAGCACTCACACAGCATTTCCCGTCTGGCCTGTCCTAGGATTGGGTTGCTGGCCAGAGCTATGGGGGCCAGATTTGCCTTTTCCTCCCCGAGGGCCTCCTTTTGACTGCTGCAGACATTCTCCAACAGGGGCTAAGGACTGAGGGTGCAGAGCCTTTCCTAGAGAGAGGCAGGCAGCCCACCATCGCAGCCTGGGTTAGAAGTGGCAGTGAGTCACACCAGGCCTCTCTTACCTCGTGCTCCAGCTCTGTAGACCTTCCAGAGATCGAGTAGCACCCCACTGTTTGTGTGAAGCACAGCACATTGTGAGCAGTAGTGTGAACCTAAGGCCAGTGGCAGACTGCAGCCATGGCGCCAGCTTGGCTTGCAAGGGACACCCAGTGTGTGGCCCGCTTCTGCCAGGTCTGGCAGATGCTCGCTCTGGCCCTAACAGCTGTCTCTGTCCACACCCACTGTGGAGACGATGGGGCAGTAGGCCCTTCAGTAAAGGAAGCAGTGTCAGACCAGGACTCTGAGAACTGGCTACTTGTCCCACATCTGTGACTTGGGCATGGGTCCTGCCCAGGGCATATCCCCCCCCACACACACACACACTGAGCAGGCCTGACTTCACTTGGCAGGCACGAGAAGTGACTGTACGGAGGCACCCAGGCTTCCGTTCCCCCACTCTGACTGGCCTCTTCCTGGGAGCACTGTTCTTTCCCTTGTCTCGTAGGCACTGAGCTTTCTGCTGGAGCACAGCAGGGTGGGTGTGGCCTTTGCTCTCAGTGGGCCTGTGAGTAGCCCACCATCCTTGCTGCCTCCGTCCTTGCTGCCTGGCCTGTTAGGCGCTGCACACTGAGCAAGGTCTGCTGAATGGCAGACGTGCACCTGCTCTCGCTGTGGAGTCTGTGCCTGGTACGGGCGTGCACAGAATATGCCCTCAGTGGGTGTTTGCCGAGTGGGTGGAGAAGCCTCACTGTGTTCTGCAGCTAATTAGAAGCCACAAGAGTGCACAAAAATCTGTTTATCCAGAACCTGCCGCTGAGGTGGTGCTGGCTCATAAGAGGCTGAAGGGGTGAGTGGTCCCCTAGGTGAGGTCCAGGTGGCACTGGTACTGATTGTTAAGGGCCAGCGTCCAGTCTTCCCTGCACTTGTGTGATTATTTGGAATGTGTGTGTGTGTGTGTCCCTCTGTTCTAGACAGTACCTGGGCCAGCAACATGGGAAAGAATGAAAGGAAAATAATTGTTTCATAAAAAACAAGCTTTGATCCTCTGATCGTGACATTGATTATTTTTAATTTTTGCTGAAAGCAGTGCTGCTGTTTGTGCTTTGGTCTGACTAAAGGAGGCTTTCGTGGGAGACCTGAACCCAGGTGATAGCTCGGTGTTGCTCTTCGTGCAGTTTGCTGGAGCTTAAGGGACGGCTTTATCATCTGCTGGTCGCAGAGCCAGGTGCCAGGCCACCTCTGACCTGCCACAGGTTCTGTCACCTTGCTTTGCCCTGCATCCCTCCCAGCTCTGCTGCCTCTGCATTAATTTAGATCCTATCTGGCCAGACTCCCACCCTGCTCTGGCCTTGTAGGCCACTGTTCCATAGCCGTGTAAGACTTCTGAAGTGTGAGTCTGTTGCGTTGAGGGTCTAATGCTATGTATCAAACTGCCCCAAAACCTGGTGGCTCAAAATAAGGAAAATATTTACCTTGTTCACAGTTTGTAATAAGAACAGGACATAGCAGAGAAGGCGTGGTCCATTCCACGTGTCAGCAAAGGCCACCGGCCATGTGGGGTCCTCTGAAGGCTCTCTCACCCTCAAGTCCGCTGTCAGTGCCAGCCTCAGGTCCGCTGTCAGTGCCGGCTGGTGTCTGGGGTCTCAGTTTCTTGCCACGTGGGTGCCTCAGTGTGCTCCCTCAGGCTCCCTCGCAGTGTGCCTGCTGGTTAGGCTACATTCCAGGATATGCAAGTGTGAGCGTGCGCCATGGAGAAGCAGAACTTCCTTCTGGAGTCACGCAGTGCCACTTCTGCCATCGGGACAGGCTCATCTAGTTCACTGGAAGAGTGTCAGGGTCTTGTTGGGAGAGTACACAGGGCGGGGAGCACTGTAGCAGGCTTGTGCATAACATCCAGGTCCATTTTTCCTAAGAGGGCTCAGTCTGAGAGGCATCCACATGTGTCCCCCATAACCTGGCCTCTGGTCTGGTGCCTTGTTTGCTGACACTTGCTCCCTCTGCCTGGGAGACCCCGCTCCCCACCCTGCCAGCTGCAGCCCAGCTACCTCTCTGTTTTCCTGCTCATCAGACCTTTGCATAAGCCCCACAGTGTTGCCGGTGAGCTGTCGCCCCCAGAGCCGAGTCTGCGTCTAGAGCCCAGCCCCACCTCTTGCTAGCTCGGTGACCTTGGGATAATAACTCACTGGGTCGTGATGAGGATTAAATGAGGAGCATTAAGAAAACTGCCAGATTCCTTGCCCCGGTGTGAATAGAATCCCAGTAAGTGGTAGAGTTTCCTTTCCTCCTTTTTAGAGGTTCGCAGTAAATGCTCAGTAATGAATTTGCTCACCCTCCTTTGGTTGAAAGAGGAAAAATACATCTCCATGCTTAATCATGTGGGACTAAACTAGCAGGAGATTATAAGAACATTTCTGAGCCCTGAGCTGAGAGGGAAAAGCTCAATAATGATTTGCCTCCTTATTTTTAATAAAATCATGCCAGTGGAGCTGAATCTTTGCCCTCAGAAGAAGCTCTGCGTTGCTGCAGTGGCATCAATGAGGCGTAGCTGGAAGTATGATAGGGTGACCTTGAGGACTGAGCTTTGTGTGAGGAGAGCTCCCTGACGGGCTTCTGCAGCTGGTACAGCGGGAGGGCCTCTGCCCCTCCTAGCCCACCCCTTCCTGTGCTGGGGACATGGGGTGCATCTGCCCCTCAGACCTCTCCTCTGCTATGGCCTAATAGTGGTGCTTAGTGAGGTGACAGCACTGTCTTCCTGCCCACCCTGCAGGTGAGACAAGGTAGCCAGGTGGGTGGTGTGCAAGCTCTCTGTTTCTGGGTTCCAGCACCTTCCACCCCAGACAGTTGTTAGGGGCAAGAATAGGGTGAGGCAGGGGCTTCTGCCCTTGGGGAGAGAGGAGCATGGCACAGGGCAGGTCCGAGAGCCATGCTACTTTCATACTGACAGGCGAACGGAAGGAGCTCCTGTCAGTAAAGTCAGCCCCCAGCCCGGAGGCTGTCCCAGTTCAGATGCAGGGCACCCTTTCCCTGCAGCTTTGTCTGGAAGCAGGTCAGTTGCCTCATACCCATGAGCCCAGGACCGTCAGAGTCTAGGGTCAGAGCAGAGGCCCTGCACGCCCAGCTTTGCACAAGGTGGGGCTGGACACACTGACCAGAAGTGAAGAGTACAGTGTGTGCCCCAGAGGGCTGTTAAACCACAGAAAAATGAGAAGTTGGCTAGGTGCACTGGGCACTGTACCCAGGAACCGGGTTGGAGCTAGTGCATCTCTCGCAGGTGCGGGGATACCTTGGCACTTCTGTAGGCCTTACTCTGATTAGCATTGCTCTTTGGAGGGAAGGTAGGTGGCCTGCCTTGGTGGCCAGGGTGCAGATGGGAGAGGCTGGAGGGACCATGGGTACAGTACTGCAGGAAATGAGATTTATTGGAGGGGCCTAAGCAGCCAAGGCAAGTTTGGACCAGTTCTGAACCACATTGCCCTGGCTGTGTGAAGAGTATGAGCAACCTGTGAGGGGAACAGTCTTGCTTGTGGAAACAGAAGAACAAGCCCGAGGAACAGGATGAAATAATTCCCATTTGCAGCAAAGCAGGAGTGATCTCCCTGGTCTGGGCCTCAGTCAGTGATGGGCCTCACCTGTTCTGACCCACACACTGTAGCTTTCTGAGCCTTCTGGGTGGCCCAGTTCCATTTCCCCTTCTTACAGAGTCAGACATCTCCCACGTAGGGAGAAGCCCCGACCTGCCTCTGGTGCCAAGATGAGGCTTGGCTCAGCAGGGGCCATTGGAACTCACTGATACTCGTAGTGGTGGCAGTCATGAGCTGGCTGAATCCTGAAACCCAGCCTGACCATAGAGACCGAGGTGGGCCTGGGCTAGGAGCTGAGTTCCTGCTCTAACAACCAATTCCAGCCTCTCTCGACTCTACCTTGGGCCGTCAGCTTACTTCTGCTGGTGTAAACCCGAGGTGCGTGAGTTCCAGCTGAGTTGAAGGCAGCTAGGAGCGAACCTAAGAACTCAGCTGAGCCCAGGGTTGCTTTACACTGCTGCGAGGCGGGCACCATGTCTTTCCTCTATGCTGCTAGGATGTAAATCCAGTGTCTGGAACAGCCACTGTCATGACTGAGTTCACATGTCACTTGTTATAGTTATTATAAGGATTCCAGAAGATATTGGCACTGACCAGGACCCCGTGCCTAAAAGTTTGTCTTGCATAGTCTCAATTAGCCACTTGTTCTCTGGAGATTTTCTCCTACCCAGAGGTGATGCTGCAGGCCTGTCCTAATCCATGGCCAGTGGCTGGTGTCACAAGAAGGGACAGCCTGGCATTAGCAGGAATTGATGGATCTCTGTATTCTCAGTGACTCCATGAAGTTCCTGCAGTGGCTTTTGGGATTCCACTATTTCTCTTTCCTCCTAGAGGAGAGCCTGTCTCCCTGCCTCGCTCCTCACCTTGCTTCCTGATGCCTTCCCCTTTACCCCAGGTGCACAATCCCAGGGTCACCACCTGAGAAGTCACCCTTGGGCCTCGAGATCCTGAGAAGGCCAGACCCTCCCACGCCTCTCAGGTGGACACGGTGCCGGCCTCAGTTCCATCCTCCTCTTGTTAGCTCGGGGCTCCCCCACACTGCTTCCTCCTGGAAGCTCCCAGCTGTTCCTCTCCTGTTCTGACTGTGGCCTTGGGGTCTCAACTGATCCTCAAGCTGGGAGAAGCCTTCACTTCTGACCTTCATGTGAAATTAAGGGAGATTTAAAGACACTGGGAGGTGCAAGAAAGGGCCATTTCCAGGCAAAAATGGGAGGAGATCTTGAGTGTGTTACTGTTGTTAGAGAGATGTCCTTCCAGAGGGTGGCTATCCTGACACCAGCTGTAACTTGCAGTCTAATTCTGGCACTGACCCCACAAAGGTAGCCTCACTTGTAAGGCATCATCCCCCAGACCGCCCTCTCTTCAGATGTCAGTTGCAATTGGGGTCCCCAGGACATCTGAATTCTGGTCAAATAGCCACAAGCCCAAGGGCACTAGAGTACTGCTCAGATACAATGATTTACTAGCATGACTCTCTGGACCCAGAAAAGCCCTTTATATATCATTACAGTTTTATTAACGGCAACAATCAGGACCAGCTAGATAAAGGGACATACAGGAAGGATCTGGGAGGGTCCTGAGCACAGAGCTGCCATGCCCTCTCAGCACGGAGTGGGAGCCTTTCACCCTCCAGGCAGGTCAACCTGCTCACCCACCAGGAAATGCCAGCAAGCATTGGCATCCAGAATTTTTACCAGGGTGTGGTTCTGTCAGCATGACTGATTGAGCATTGGCCGCATGGTGGAAGTCAGTCTCCAGTTTCTTGCTCTTCCTGGAGGCTGGACTGGCTGCATTTCCCAGCCATCTCATCCCACTTGGCAGTGTATCCTGAGGCCACCTGCAGGCTCACTGTCAGTCACCTGGTTAGCATCATCAGCTCAAGTGTGAAGGAAGTAGCCTGGAAAGAACAGAGACATCCCCTTACTCAGAAAACTCCAAGCCAAGCAGTTCGAATTCGCCTTCCAGGAATCGGGGACAAAAACAAATACAGAGTATTGATTACACTAGGGAGAGTGATCAGATTTTTTTTTCTCCATTCTGGAAATGTCAGCTCTCTGTTAACTGCTACCTCCTTCTGCTTTGAAGTGTTTCCTGTGTGCTTTGCACTTTTGTTATCTTATTTAATTCTTACTACAGCTGTCTGATACATCCTTGATGCTGTTATGCTCATTTGAAAATGAGAAATTGAAGTCAGAAGAGTGTCCATCTCGAGGCGATACAGCTGAAAATACTTTAATAGGATTTAAATTCAGCTAATCATTTCTGGATCAAAGTTGGATCTTTTGATTTTAGCCCAAACACGTTACCAAAAGCCTCTCCTGGCAGAATATGGCTGTTTTCCCCTTGACAAGTATTGGCTACTAGGTGATAGCACTCGTGTGCTACGTGGCACACACCAGAGGCCTCAAAACTGGTAAAGAATCTTACTCAAGGGCTCCATTGTGTTACATGCTCCACCCAGACAGCAATCAGCCACCTACTGCTCTGTGGATGTCCTGCTGGGACCTGGAAGGTGCAGAATGGGAACTTCCTGGACTCCTCCTTTCCCTCTCAGGCTTAACTGTCTCCTGTAGCCCTGAGCAAAAAGGGCTCTGAGACAGCTAAGCACAGCAGGTCCCTTGGTGAAATTACTGCTGGGCAGTGTAAAGGCATACTCTTAGGTGAGGCCTGATATAATAAATGTCTTTTTGTCACCTTTCTTCTCCCAGATGGTTATAAATGTAGCAGGTGGCATTTCCGCCACTGCCACACCCCATAGGATCTGCATAGGGTTGGGTCAGAAGCCAAACTCTGCAGTTTGGGAAATTAGCTGCGTTTGTGGGATTCCTGAAATCTGGTTTCTCTCAGCCATACCAGCAGTTCTCCATTGGGGGTGATATGGCCTTTTACAGATGTTTGGATGAGCCTGCAGTTGTTGGAGTGACAAGGGCTCCTCAGTATTAACTTGGTGGGGTCCAGAGTTGCTATAGATGATGCCTCAAGCTGGAAATTCAGGCAGGCCTCCTGCCTCTGCTTCCTTGGAAAGCCCCCTTCCTCTCTGAAGCTCAGGCTGAATGGATAGAAACTAAAGAACAAGCTTTAGAGCATATTACAACCTGTCGGCAGCCAGTGTACACTGCCACACGCAGGCAGGTGTGACAAGTGTGCCTCGTTTTGCACCACCCATCCGATTCTTCACGCATAGCTCTTGGATTAGAGAGGCCTCCGAGGTCAAGGAAGCCCAAGATCTGGGTGGTGGAAATCTGAAGGGCAAAAGCAAGCCTCCTCCACTGTGGCTCCCTGGTGCCTAGCAGGAGGTCTCCTGCAACCATCAGCACAGAGACATGTTGCTTCACACTGGGGTCCCTCTCTGGGGCCTGCATCCCACTGCACACAAAGTGTCTGCAGCTTTGTGTTACCTGCGTTTTCCAAATGCAGTGTGCTTAGATAGACCTAGGTCGTTCATGCCTTCCTGTTTTGACTCAACGCCTCTTGTCTTGTTTTGTAGTTGGAAAGACGTCTCTGATCACAAGGTTCATGTACGACAGCTTCGACAACACATACCAGGTAAGCCCTTGGGTACCTACCCTGTGCCTTCCCCACCCCAAGGGGCTGCACCTGTGGAGGCCACCAGGCCACAACAGCCAGCCTCTCACAGTGGGGTGCTCCAGGTTCCATAGGCGTCTTTTTGATTTGGAGGAGCTTCCCCACTGCCATACTAGCCCTGGAAAGATCTGCAAATCCAGACCTAGAAAAGGAAACATTTTCCAAAGATAATTCTGAAAATAGAGAGGGGCGCATTTTAGTCTGGCTTCTCTTGTTCTTCACAAGCAGGTCTAAAGCATTGCAATGTTTACTTACTTAAAAGGAGAATCTTGTCACTTGGAAGAGGAGCAGCAGGAAAACGCAAAAGAGGTGAATGTGGAGCGTGAACAGAGCTTGCTCTTCAGGTGTGTTTCTTGGGGGCGCTACACCCACCCCGACTCGAAGAGCATTGCCGAAGCACTCCTTCCTGAGAGAGTCTGTGAGGATCTTGCTGCAGTGACTCCTGACTCTGGAATGTGGTCTGGTGTCATCCACAAGGGGGTTTGTGTAGCCCAAAAGCTGAGCTCTTGGGGCTATTGTCTTGCACCACTGGTGCTGATTAGGGTGGGAATGTAAATTTAAATCATTTAAACTATTTTTTAAATGTAGTTTTCTCTTATAATGTAGAGATAAATGAAAATACATTTCTCTAAGCTTGTGGGTTACTAGTTCCAAGAAATATTAATTGAAAAGGAAAGGGAGGGTGGCGGTCCAGAGCTCTTGTGGAGCCAAAGGGCTCCCGGGACCAGGATGCTGCTGCCGAAGTACAAGACTTCTCTGGGTATTGGCTTCATCAGTGCAGGCTTTGATTTGCTAAAGCCCAGGAAGTGGGTGTTTCATCATGGAATTCCTTTGTCATCGAGTTCTCAAGGACAAGTATTTATAGACCCTCTAGGAACTGTTGTTCTAAAAGGTCCCTTTCCTCATTACTGTACCTGGAGAGGGTGTGGAGAAGCTCACTGTGGTTCCAATTTTGTGTCTACCTTTAGTGCTGTTGTCTTCTCTGAACCATTCATCCTCATTTCACATACCACTGGAGAGCCCCTCTATTTATCTCCCTCCATCTGACTTCTCCAGCTGGTCTAAAGCACTTGCTTAGACTAGACTTCATAGAAAGTGACTGTTGGGGAGAAAAGGTGGCTCTGGGAGAGGGGTCCTGAGTAGTGCACACAGCCTTGGGCCAGGTCTCGGCCATGCTGCTGTGACCTCCAAGCCAGAGCCCTGTCCTCCCTGTAAGGGGAGTCCTATGCCAGTGTGTGCCAGAGGGGATGCTAACAGCTACTAAAGTCTGACTTAGTACTGTCCACATGTGTGTGTGTAATACCTCGTATATTGCTTTGATTACTTAATTTTTTGAATGTTGTTACTTACCATGCTGCCTTTTGGCATCCCGTTGAAAACAGCGAGATTCTTGGCTGGTTGGTGGTGGTGGCAGTGATGCGTGAAATTCCCTGCAATCTTACCCACCTCTGTCTCCAGGTCCTCCCAGTGTCCACTCCTTGTTATGCTCCTGAAGTATGCTGGCCCCTGCCTGCTGCTCCCTTCACTGCAGCATGGGCGCACCTCATACCTTGGCTTGTGGCCTTGCTGCTGCTGGAATGCTGTTTTCTCTGTCCTTTTGCTGAGAAAACTCTTCTGACTCATCAGGCCCAGAGTAGATGTTTGCTCTGCTCCCCCTCCCTGCCCTGCCCTGCCCACAGCACTTTGTCCTTCAGGTCAGTTTCACCTCCCAACTCGAGGGTCATTCGTCTGGGGTGGCCCAAGGCCAGGACCTGCTGTGGCTGTAGGTGGGGTTACAGACACCTCTTGGTACAGAAGTGGTTCTTGGGTTTTAGACTCTGCTGGACTGAGAGGCATCAAGGCCCAGTGTCATGAGAGAAATTCCATAGAGAATTCTCCCCCACCACTAGAATATCTGTGTGTATGTGTGTTTGCGTGTATGTGTGTGTGTGTGTGTATGTGTGTGTGTATGTGCATGTGCGTGTTTAAAATGGCAGTTAGGCTGAGAAGTTAGACTACTGTGCACACTCAGATTCTATCTAATGCATTCTCTGGAGATGGAGAAGGGGGCATGCTAATATTTTTGCCATTCTTAGTGTGCTACAAAGGCGTACAGGAAGTAGACACCATCTCTGAGGGCGTGGGGATGAACTTCACTTCCTCCCAGGTTGTGTCCCTGCACTAGGCCACCCTAGTCATCCCACTATCCTGTGCACTGCCTGGAACAACTTGGCAGAGCTGGCCCTGCCTGCCTTCAGGGAGGTTCCCATGCATGAGGCCAGAGGGTTCTTGTGAGGCCCTGAATATGTGGTGCTGGGGTCCCTGCTAGACCCTTTGGGAGGTTCTGTTCACCCAGGAAACCCCAAAGGAGCAGGCCTTCTGCTTCCTTTGGCCTGACACTGACCTCCCCACCCCCAAACACACGTGTACACCTTTGTTTTTCTTTTTTGACATCACATGTATTGTGGCTTTCACCACTGTTCCTACCACCCCATCTAAATCCACTTACTTAAAACAGTAAAAAAATGGGGCCAAGGATTTAGCTCAGTGGTTTGAGCATCTACCTGGCAAGTGCAAGGTCCCAAGTTCGATCCCCAGTATCACATATCACAGTGCTGGATGTGGTGGTTCACACCTGTAATCCCAGCACTTGGAAGGCAGAAGCAGGAGGAGTGCTGTGAGTTTGAGGCTAGCCTGTGCTACATAGTGAGTTTGGGGCCAGTCTGAACTATAAAGCCAGGCCTTGTCTCCACAAAACTTTAAAAAAAAAAGAAAGAAAAAGTAGAAATGAAGACTTGTAGTCAACTGAGATTCGTGTCTGCCCTGACTCCCTTAGGTAAAACTCCAGCCAAGAAATTACTTTCAAAATGTATTGTAGAAAAAGCCTCACTTGCATCGTGATGAAACTTGGCCCTCTCTCTGGGCCAGAGCCATCCCTCTTCCTGCAGGTGTCCCGCAGTGGGGCCAGATGGGAGGTGTCAGGCCTCTGTATGTGGCTGTTGGGGTGTTTGGAGGGAGCACCGCTCTCCTGGGACTTCTCATGGGCTGTTCCTGGTGCATGTCACCTATTTCAGGAATGATTGGGAGAGTCACAGGCCAGCATACGCGTTAGCATTTTTTAAAAAACCCAGAGGTGAGCAGCAAGGCCAGGAGCTGCGGCCTATCCCTGAACCTCACTCATGGCGAATTAGGAAAGCACTGAGCTACTTGGCTGTCCTGGAAGAGGGCCCTGGCCTGCGAGCCTGCAGGGCCTGCCTGTGCTCTCAGGGGAACGTGCTTCTAGGCTGCTTGTCTGGAGGACTGTGAGGTTGCCTTGGCCTGGCCCCTTCCCTGTCCCGCAGAGTTTTTGGGGAGGGGCTGCATTGCCTTTCTGCACAGGGCCTCTCCTACACTGCCTTTTCTGTACGCTCTGCCCCATGGCTTTCTGCTGTCACCTTCTGAGGCTGTCATAACAAATTACTACAAATTGGGGGGTTTAAAACAATAGAAATTTATTCTGTCACATTTTTGGGGCCAGAGTTTAATCAGGGCACGAAGGCGTTGCTTTTCTGAAGCACTAGGAGAGGACACTTCCTTCCCTTCCCTGCTTCTGGAGGCCCTCGGTGCTCCTCAGAGTGGGGCTGTGACAGTGCTCTTCTGTCTCTGTCTTCTCGTGGTCTGAGTGCCTGAGTGCCTGAGACATGTACACACACACACACACACACACACACACACGCACGCAGTGTGGGGCCGGGCACTGTGACTTTCCCTTAGTGTTTTTGACACAGACTCATTCCTCCAGTGCAGCTGCCAATAGTCCTCCGCGTCTCCCCACCCAGCCGCGCTGTCCTCCCCCAGAAGTCTTGCCGCATTTTAGAGCAGTCGTGGATCTCTGCTTGTCCGGCACTCCATGTGCTCAGAGATTCCTGCCTCACACACGATGATCCACCACCCTTCATAGCTGCAGACGTGAATGCAGGAGGGAGGGCGAGCAGGCAGGTCCTTGGGTGACAGCTGAGATGTCCATCATGACGTGAGCACCAACCACTGGGTCATCACACTGGACAGCGCAGCCTCCTGACATTCATCGTCCAACCTGCCCAGCAGCCAGCTCTTTACAGATCTGTTGCCCCCTCACAACAGGATTGTCCTGTGAGTACGCCCACCTGGGAAGAAAATCAGTGCTATCAGCACTGTGAATATAAACATACATTGAGGAAAGCCCAAACAGAAATGATGGCAATGCTATAAACTAATTTGTTATTGCTGAAGTGAAACAAAATAGCCCAGCAGCAGCAGCTTCCTTGGGGAGACTGTGTGTCCCACCCACGCCTGTCTCTGCACTTAGGTAGTATTTGCAATTTGTCTGATGAACTTGACCCCCTGGAATGCAGATGAACACTGAACTCTAGTGCATGATAAACTCTTCATATTAACGGGTTCAAATATTCTTACAGGCTGGCTGCTGCTACAGCTCCTGACAGCATGTCCATATTTGAGGCAGAAAAAGAAAGCAGGAGTTTCCTTGTCCTCCTCTGGCCAACTGCTGCCTTTGACTTATTGGACAGCTCACAGGAGCCCCTAAGCCTCCAGAGAGGCTGGAGAAGCACAAATTAGCTTTCGCAGTCTCTGAAGTAGAGTCCGGCAGGAGATAGGAGGGCGCCATTGGGTACTGGCTAACCTTACCAGTAGCTCTTGATACATTTCATGAGTTAAATGTAACCATAATACCATCCTTTACCCTAGATGTTCACGATCCTTCCTGATTCACACACAGCTAAGTTCTTCAATGCCCTCAGAATCTGCCATCTAAAGCCATGATGGTGAAGCTTTTAGAGCTCTCAGTGATAACAATAGCCCAGTGTGGGATGCGTGCCGTAGGTCATCACCGCTGATCTGGAGCATCCTTGCCACAAGAGCTGAGGGGAAGGATTGTACACATGGACCCATCTGTCCTCCTTTAAGAGGCATTTGAGCCATAGGCCATGTTGCTGGGCATGTGTGTGACTTTTGAAAAGCTTGACTGATTTTAATATGTATAAACCCTTGTTTAAAGGTCAAAATTTTGTGTTGTTTTGTTGATAATTCAGACCATGGTTAGTAAAATAAACAGCAGTCGATACACACATTGGCTTACTCTCCATCAGGAGAAAAGTGACAACCAGGGAGAGGCAGACTTTGAAAGCCAGGTGCCTGTGCCGTGACCCCAGGAGCCAGAATCCCTCCCCCAGGGTACGTTGTTGAGCTTTCAGCAACGACAGACTTTCCCCAGCATGTTTCCAGAGCCAGCCGGCTCCTCCCCATAAAGCACCCACTTGCACTTGCCAGTCTGAATCCTTAAGTTTTGCCAGATTCATTTGCATGCTGATTTACATGGCTTTACCCTGACCCTTTCATGAATGCTTGGCGGCACAGGCCTGAACAGCGGCTTCATTGTGAAGGGCTTATCATGCCCACTGCATTCTGCCACTTAGCGATGCTTCCCTGGCTCTGGGCCTATGCCTGGCCAGGGCTAGAAGACACACATAACATGCCTTTTCATTATTTCTCTTCCAGAGAAAAGAATCTTGAATCGATTGATGCAAATTACCATTGCAGAGTTCTACTGCAGACTTCATCACTGTGTCTTGTCTGAATGTGGATGCAAAGTTATATTTCATAATAAGCGCACATAGCCAAGAAAACTTCAGCAAGTGCCTTAGGGAACCTGTCCTTCCTTGAGTATCAGCTAGGGCAACACAAGTGTGTGGAGGGAGATACATAATATCCTGTCATTCTGTGCAGTATTTTGAACTTCTATTGATACTGTTTAATGCCATATTTATAAGGTTGAATTGAAGATGGGGTCATGTGATCTCTTGATTGTTAAGATTCCTCACATTTTATATAAAAGGAAGCAGCTACTGTTTTTCCTAGGCAGTACTGTTTGCAAGCACACAGCTACAGAAGGAATACACACACACTGCAAGGTCCAGACAGGCCTGTAGCAGCCATGTGGCTCAAATCCCTTTGCAAGACACCGTGGAATGCAGGGGACACTGCAAGCATAGGAAGAGGTTGTGGGGAACCCTCCTGCTGTGCTTGGGGTGTTCATACTCTGTCTTTTATCCCTGTGGAATAGTTACCAGCAAAAATAATTTGCTTCATACATACTTCACAAGGTAAAATGAAGTACAAGGAACGGCTGCTTTGACCAAGACCCCATAGCATGCTAGAAGAGAGATACAGTCTTTCAGAGCGCTTCTCTCTGGAGCTCAGCCTTCCCTAAAATTGTGGGAACACTAATTTATCAGGATGTGGATAGAGACCACCAGTACCAAGGCTCCCAGGGCGAAGATTAGGAACTGCTGAGTTCCTTTCTCCAGTTGCAGGTCTTGTCAGAGCCTTCAGTAGGACAGTGTGTTTTATAAGCAAGTCATTACCCTAGAGGATCCTCACTAGGGGCTGGAATAAGACTTTCCCAAAAGTGCAGCTCTCTTAGCTTTGTCCTGAACAGCATCCCCTGGTGCTGTGCTTCATATACCCCAACTGAGAGATGTTGGAGCATCTGTGGGCTAAGTTCCTCTGCTTTGCTTGGAAGTCCCTTAAACAGCTGGTTACTAAGACAACTCATTTTTTCTATGCAGCATATGACAGAATACCTTCATTTAGTGTTAACTCATTTGGTCCAACAGTACTTAAAGGAAGCTGTTTTAGGTAAGGAAATAGGGCTGGGGAATCTAGGCATAGCGTTTTTCTGGGATATTTCCAATCCAGTGTTCTTCTGACCCTGTCAGAGCACTGAGATCCTGCCAAAGGTCACTGAAAACAGACTGGACCCATGGCATGTGACCCCGTGCAGGTCTGTGGGGGAAGGCACTCTCCTCACTGTGTTCATTGCCTCTGTGTCCTTGCTGGAAGAAGCTGACAGGCTGCCTGGATTCGCTGGCAGATGTTTCTTCCTTCCAGAAGGGCCCGTGAAGGGTCCTGATCACTTCTACCTTCTGGAATTGCTGGGGCTGTGTGCATAACATAAATTTGGGCTTTACCTTCAAAGCATAACTGACCCCCCTGGTCTCCTACCAATTCTACATGCAAATAAAATGGGAACTTATGTGTCCCCTTCATCCACGCACAGTATCTGCCATGCATACTCATGTCCACATTTCCATATGCAGCTGCATGACCTGTGCTGATGGTGAGAAGTAGTGTTCCCCATGGCGGGTCACAAGGCATTGCTGAGGTAGTTGAGCCCCTTTGCAGAAGAGTATGGCCTTGCTGGATAGCTAGTTGTGTTTTTTGTCTAGTGGCTTCCTGTTCCTCCATAGTGGATGTTACCTGAGAGCTGCAGATGAGGCCACACCACAGGTGTGGAAGGAAAAAACTAGTGTCATAAAAGAATAGAGGGCAGGGGAGATTGTAGTAGCACAGGTAATGCATGGAGCTCTGCATTCAGTTCTGAATTTTCTGGTGACCACGGGAAGGAGACTCCTTGCAAAGTTCCCACTTGCTAATTACAGTCATTCTAAGCTTTGCTTGGTGAGCCAGATGTTGCTACCACTTGACCATATTCACACAGTAACGCAGAGACAAGTGTAGAGTGGATGGGGTTCCTTGAGCCTGCCTACTAGGAAATACTTGAAATAGCCTGACAAGTTAGGTGTCTAGTGACAGTATAACCAGCAAGGCAAACTACTCACCTGACCGTGTGTGATATGAACACTCCCAAACCTATAAAGTGTAATGCCAACCTCTTGTGGTTCACCTGCTGCTGAAGCTTGTTTCATGGCGTGTAGACAAGCAGTCAAGGGCAATGGGCTGTGTGGATCTGATCAGGCTTGGAGGACTCAGCAGAATGGTGGTAGACACAGCTCTGACACAGCGCCCAGCAGCCCCAGGAACCTCAAGAGCACCATCTGCTTTGATGTTAACCAATCTTGGATTACAAGAGTCAGCCCAACTATCAGCAAGGACCACTCCTGCCCTATCATTGTGGTGTGTGAGGCAGAGCATGCCCACAACGTGGTCTAGCATCGTGGCTGTCCACTGAGGTGGCCCAAGTGACACTGATGTATGATCATTTTTCACTAGTGTTTTTGGTGGGGTTGCAGATGCTTCCAGAGAAACAGCACCTCAAACTTTGTAGAGCTTTCAATGCTAACCAACAGCTAGCTGTGGCACACATGCCTTAGGTTCACCACCACTGCCTTAGAGCTGCCCTAGCTTGGATGTTCCCCAAAGGAGCCAGCACATGAGAGTCACCTTTCATTTCCTCACCAAAGCCAATGAGTTAGTGTCAGAGAAGATGCACGGTTGTCCCTTTAACCTTGAAGACCTGCTCTGAGTCCGTGGGAATTGGATCCCACCTCAGTAGCTCTGGTTCCAGTCATGTGCCTCTTTGCAGGTTAAGGGGCTTGTCTGAGTCACTCTAGTAATTTGAGATACTGTCCATGTGTGCCCCTTCTCTCCAAGCTGCTCTTTTCTGCTTGTGCCCTCTTGCCTCACTTCTAGCCTTTGTATTTCTCCCCTTGCCTTTGTTGTATGGCAACATCCTACAGCCAAAATTACCTATCTAATGCCTCAGGTACTGGGAAGTACCCCAGAACTCTGAATTCTTCCAGGCCCTTAGCCCCAGCTTGTCTTCTCCCCGAGTCTCCCACACAGTCCATTGGCCAATTCATTTGTGCCTCTTTTTTTTTTTTTTTTTAGGTTTTTTGGAGACAGGGTCTCGCTTTGTGGTTCAGGCTGGCCCTCAGCTCAGCCTCCAACTCACATCACAATCCTCCTGCCTCTGCCTCCCGAGTGCTGGGATTACAGGCGTGAGCCACCACGCCCAGCACGGTGGTATGTGGTACTGGTTGCTGCTGGGTGTGGGTCTCCACACCCAGTATTGTTATGTGGTTACCGGGGAATCGAACCCGGGTCCTTGCGCTTGCGAGACAGGCGCCGGAACCACTGAGCTAACTCCCCGGCCCCCATTTGTGCCTCTTTGAAGAAAATGTGTAGCTTCATACTTGGGCCCAAACATAGTCTAATGCTTTACTGTATTCACCACTGCTCACGCTCTGACTCCTTCCAGAAGACTGATTCCATTACTGCCTTTTCCCTTCTGCCTAAGGAACTGGTCATGAGTGTGTCTTATAATGAAGTTCTGCAGGCCACAGATACTCTTTTTATTTGTCTAAAAATGTTTTTATTTCACTTATACTTCTGAACAGTATTTTTGCTGGATTTAGAGTTCTGAATCCATTTGATTTGCTTGTTCTCTCAGCATTTTCATGATGTCCATCCAGTGTTTCTCTTTCAGCTACCAGCCCTATAATCATTCCTTTGTGTGCCACATGCCATTTCCTGTCTGCTTTCCAGATTTTATCTTTATCCTTGCTTTTCAGCAGTTTGACCTGAAGTAGGATTTTCCTTCTTAATCCTGCTTGAAATTTGCTGAGTTCCTTAGATCTGTAAATATGTCTTTGGAAGATTTCTGGCCATTATTTCTTCAAAAATTTTTGTTGCATTCTCCATCTTCTCTTCTTCTAGAACTTCACGCAGCATTTTTGTATTGTGCTGTAAGCTATTAAAGTTTTGTTTATTAATTTTTCAATTTTTTTATGCTCTTTGGCTAATTTGTATTGATCTATTTTCAAGATCTCTGGCTGTTGCTTCAGTTCTTTCCAATTTGTTGCTCAATCCAGTAGTAATTTTGAAAAATTCAGATATTGTATTTCTGAGCTCTAAATTTGTATTTGTTTTTTCTTTATAGTTTATTTTTCTCTGATGAGATTTTTTTGTCATTGCCTTTATTATAGTAATGGTTTTCTTCTTTTTAAAAAATATATATAATATATATAAAAATATATATAATATATTCATATATAATATATTAGAATATATAGTTAAATATTTATATTTATATATATGTGTGTGTGTGTATATATATATTATATATATATTATATATATATTATATATATATTATATATATTATATATATATTATATAATATTATATATATATATATATTTTTTTTTTTTTTTTTTTAGACAGGGTCTCGCTTTGTGGTTCAGGCTGGCCCTGAGCTCAGTCTCAAATTCACATCACAGCAATCCTCCTGTCTTGCTTCCCGAGTGCTGGAATTACAGGCGTGAGCCACCATGCCTGGCACTGTGGTATGTGTTGCTGATTGCTGCTGGGCGCCAGTGTTATATGTGTTTAACCAGGGATGGAACCCGGGTCCTTGCGCTTGCAAGACAGGCACTGGAACCACTGAGCTAAATCCCCAGTTGTTTTATTTACTTTTTTTTTTGAGACAGGGTCTAGCTTTATAATTCAGGCTGGCACTGAACTCACTGTGTAGCCCAGGCTGGCCTCAAACTCACAGCAATCCTCCTGCTTCTGCCTCCTGAGTGCTAGGTTTATAGGTGTGGGCCACTGCACCCAGTGTTGTAGTATGCGATACCAGGGATCGAAGTTGGAACCTTGCACTTACCAGGCAGATACCCGAACTACTGAGCTAAATTGCTGGCCCCTGGTTTTCTTCTTCTATTTGAGCATAATATTAGCTATATTAAAATATTGCCTGCTACTTTCAATATCTTTGTCACCTCAGGGGCATTCTCTGTTCTTTTTTTCTTGAAGACAGCTCATATTTCCCTCTCACTTCATGTGTCTAATAATTTGCCATTATATACTACACATTTTACTTAAGATTCTGTTTGTATTTAGTGCTTTCTCATTGCTGGGATCCAATACCTAACACTGCAGTTTATTTAGGCTCACGTTTTTAGCCCAGGGTTGCCCAGCACTGAGGCAGAAAGGCATGGTGAAAGAGTCTGGTGGAAAGAAGCTGCTCATCTCATGACGAACAGGAAGCAGAGGGAAAAGCAGGAAGCAGGGAGGAAGATAAATGCTTCCAGTTCACACCCAGTGACCCACCTCTTCCGACTAAAACCCACATCCTAAGAGCACATTTAGTCCTCCCATTAATCAGAAACCCTACTTATGAGCACATGAGGGTTTTGCTGGACATTTAGGTATAAACAATAGTAGTTTGTTTCTTTGACAACAACAGTATTGGTTATTTTAGCTGATGGATAAATTGTCTAGCTACCAGTTCTCAGTTTTCTCCCCTGTGATAAACAGTTAACTAAACTTCTATTCAAATGTCTTTTTTTTTTTTCTATTTTATTTTGTAAGGTAAGTTGCTGACAGTCTGTTGGAGGCAGTCAAGAGAAATGGGCAGCATTTGTATGTAGACCCTAGGTCCTTTTTCTGGGGCTTTCTCACATCCAAGAATTCCTGTACTTCTGGCAGCTGTGGTAATCTGTTGTCTAATTCCTCAGCCTGTAGGGCTGGGTTTTCTTCCACCTTTAGCCACCTTTTACCTGTACAGGAATCTGCCCTTAGGTGAGAATTCATACAAATAAGAACATCACCTCATGCTGGTCCCTGCATCTGAGTGTTGCATGAGGCAGTTTCTGCCTTCAGAGAACTGCTTGTTTAAATTTGTTCAGAGTTTACAATAGCAATCTGCAGAGAAGGCTCCTTTGCAGAAGTTAGTTTCCCTGTCCTTGCCATCTGAGGTATTTCTCTTCATTACTTCCCCATCCTCACCTTTGACAGAGTCTGCATTTAAAGACATGTGTATTTGCCTCACCTTTCTTAAAGAATGAAGTCAGAAGCAATGTCTACCCCTGCCGGACCCTTGGGTGTAGAGGACCTTTAATGACACTGGCCTTCTCCATCATCAGTGACAAGAGTTTTGAATCTTAGCTTCTGCACAAGGCTGGAAGTATCTCCTGAGCAGATAGCAGTTTATTCCAGCACACAGAAAGCGCCCAAGAGTTAATAAGTGACTATTACTTACTATCTGCCACAAAAGAGCTGCCAGGGAAGGACACCTTCTTCCTGAAGAGCTAACTTTGCTGGAAGAGATGGGCTCCTGCTGGCCAGAGTGTGGGGTCAGCTGCTTGTGTCCTGTGTCTGGGAAGTAGATAATGCCTGGGAGCTGGAAATGTCCTGATAGTCAAGATTTGTCCAAGCCTTTTTTCAAAGTTGTTGTTTGTATTCTGTTGTTAGAGAGCTGACTTATTTATTTTCTGCTGAAAGACAAATGAACTTCCTTTTATGTGGCCTCTGCTGAGCTGTTTGGCTAATGACCACCACATTCTACCCACAGAGATCCAGGGGCAGTGTGATTCCCTGCAAATGCAACGATAGCTTGGCACACATGACCCACAGCGTGAAGGGTGAGAATCACTGAGATTCACTCCAAGTTTGGCCTGTGTGAAATCTTTGCAGTTTAGGAGAGGTGTTAAGTAAGGGCCCTGGGATTGATTGGAGGTTTGAGAGCGTGATTTGTGGAAGAGCTGAGTCTCAGATTCCACATAAATGGAACCACATGAAAGAACATTCGAGAGGAGGAAGCAGCATTAGAAAAGGCAGGCAGAGTGACTCGGGGACTCAGAGTAAGCATTGTTACTAAAGCGTAAAGTCAGGCTGACCAGGATAAATGAGGTCGTAGCACATGGGATAGGCTGAGCTTATCTTACTGAGCCAGGCCAAAGTGTTTACACTGTTTTGGAGAGGCGGCAAGTCAGATTTATGTTTCAGAAAAATAACCCTGGCTACTACAGGAAGGAACAGTTACCAGGGAGAGCCTCTGACAGAAAGGCCAGGCAGGAATCTGTTGAAGTCATTCTGGAAAAGAGCTTCAGGGTCTGCACTAGGGCAGTGATGGTTAGAATAGAAGGGGCTAGGCAGAAACACTTAGGATATAAACTAAGTAGGTAATTTCTTGTTTCTGTTTGTCCCTGCCCTTCTCTGTCCATTTTGGACTTGCCATATATTTCTTGAATATCACACTTTAATCTATTTTTAAACATATTTATAAGGGTCATTTAAAAGTCCTTCTCTGCTGATCCCATACTTGGGATACGTAGGGGTCTGTTTCTCTTAAGTCTTCTGCTCTTGATGATAGGTCGGATTTCTTCTTCACATACTTCCTTCTTTGGGTTGTGTCGAAGTTTTGTGTCCAGTGTCCATATTCTGGAATTGTGTGTTCCAGTGGACATTGTGAGTCGTAAATTGTAGAGACTTTCAGATTCTGTCACCTTCCTCTGAAGGGCGTTGTTGTGTTTTAATAGGCAGTTAATTATAAAAAACTAATTCTTTTTAGGGGTGAGTATTAAACTTGTCACATTGAAACTTCGTGAGGATGGGTCTATTTCAGTTTTTCCCCCAGTCCTCAGATGTAATAGCCCGGAGGTGTAACAGGCTGTGTCCTTTGTTCCAGACCTGGCCCTGCTGGGTTCTGGTGGAAAGGCTCATGTGTACACCAAGAACATATTTCACTTGGCAGGACCAGGTAGATCCTCCAGGCAACAGCTGCTTGTATGTCAGACTTAGATGGTTCTCTTCCTTCAGAGACAGCCACCTGTCCACTGTCTACCTGCTTTTGATCACTTTTCAGTGCTTGCAAATTGTCATTGTACTTTTCCAAGGTTAGAATAGTTTGATACAAGCTTCTCAGCCATCATTGAAAGCAAAATTGAATAATGTAGTAACGAGCAGAGCTGATGACTCTGTTGTACACAGACAGTGCCTGTACTTTGGTACCAGTCTGCCGAGCTAAGGGCATGGCCTTGATGGGCAGGGAAGGTAGCCAGAACAGATCCAAGGGGGTGGCAGTTAGGCCAGCATAATTTCTTGTCATCTGGCCTCTCTCCCTCATGGAAGCAGAAGTGAAACAGAATAATCATTATTACCCTTATCATCAGGGGCAGCTCTGTCACCATCCAGGTGCTGACCTTTCAAGACTGATTCTCCATGGTTCTTTGTTATTCGTTAGAGTATAATTAGATCTTGTTAACAGAAACCTGAAATGACAGTGGCTTAAATGGAACAGGACAAAGTCTGTCACATCCCATCGGGGTGTAAGCAGTCCAACTTCTGAGCCACATCTCAGGACAAATGCATCAGGCTCTGTCAATTGGCCATCACTGCTCCATCATCCTCATCTGGAGGATGCCACAAAAGGGGCAGCTGTGGGTACATCCACCCACGAAAGACCCATTCCAGAAGATGCATACTTCTTTTGGCTGGAACTTGGCCATCTGTAGCAAAGGGAGCAGGGAGTCTGTCACAGCCACGAGCCCTTTTACACATCTGAAATTGTATACTGGGGATGTCTGGCAGTCTCCACCTCCAGCCCTGAGTCCATCAATGTGGTTTGGGCTCAAGAGTCACTCCACAGAAGGAGCTTAGCATGCTGGGAGCATGGTGACCCTTGATGCATTGAGACATTTCTCGCTGCTCTGAACAACTCCTTAGGGGTGTGCGAAGACAAGACCGCCAGTCAAGGTCCACCAGTGAAGGAAAGTGTATGACTCTCCCTGGGGACGATGGTGAGGCTGTGTCCCCAGGCATGTGGCGGTTACAGACCTGTTCCCTGGTGCACAGCTGGGCTATGAGCAACCCAAGTGCCGCCCAGCTTTTAGCGCTGACCCCGTGGGCATTGTCCCAGAATGACAGAGTCACACTAAGCATGTCCTTTAACCCCCCAGGTCTGTTCTTCATCTCCAGAGTAACTGGCTTGGGTTGGGTTGTGTCGAAGTTTTGTGTCCAGTGTCCATATTCTGGAATTGTGTGTTCCAGTGTGTAGAGAAACTCTCCATAACATGCAACTCTCCACTGCATTAAAGTAGAATTCCAGAAACACACAGCTGTGTTCAGTGCTTTGTGGAATGTGTTGGCATGTGATTTTGTTAGTGTGCTGGCACACACACACACACACACACACACCCCACCCCCTCTCTCTCTGGGGTTCTGGAGACCTGAGCATTTCTATTTTCATGGGTTTGCCTTGGTTATATATTTTGTAGTTAGAATTCACTTCACAGTTTTCCACTTTATGAAACTTTATTTAAATTATATTTTTGTTTCAAAAGACATTTCTCTCTGATTTTAGAACTGTGTATTTATGATGGGAAATATAAAAATGTATAATGAAGGGAATAAAAAATTGCCCATAATGTCACTATTCAGACCCTGCTACACAGTGTAAGCTGGTACTTCACTGCTGAAGGAAATTTGAAAAATAGTCACATCTGCTTCAGTTAGTCAAGTTGGGATCACAGTTTATGATGTCTTACACATTCAATGACTGATTCCCCAAATCCTTAAATTCTTTTTAAGAACATGCTTTTGATTGGCTTGCAAGGATCCTACTCATGCTATAGACCACACTCAGGCCTGGTCTGAGTTCTGCTGTGGTTAACTGCACGGCAGCGAGGTCCCCGTTTCACACCGACAGTGTCTTACCTCCTGCTCACAGCACTTCGTGCACGTGAGGCCCATCGAGGTAGGGTGACCTGGCCAAGGCCACACAGCAAGTGAGTGATGTTTCAGCTATCTGGCTGCCTCTCCCAGATGCTACGACAGAAGAGGCACAGATGTGGAGCAGGAGCACAGGTGACGGTTAACTCCGAGCATGGCTGAAGAGAGCCGGTGGAGTGTCCGGCAAGATGCAGTTCTGTATAGCCCACGGTGCCGTCCCAGGGGCCAGACAGCTGCTCTGTCTCTCTGCAGTGACAGGAGCTCTCTAGGGACCTTGGTGAGTAAGGTGTGTTCTAGGACTCAGAGGAGAAGCTTTGGGAACTCTAGAGGTTCAGGGGAGGAGGTGAGGAGCTCCCCTAGTGGGGAGACAGGGATGGACATTATGGTAGCCTTGCTCTTCTTCGTGTGGCTTCTTTGTGCTGCACGCTCTGTCACTTCTTCCCAGAGCAGTCTTCTCTTTAACTCCAAGGAGTGTCCCTCCCTAAAAACTTGCTCTTGTCCTTGGTTAGGTTAAGCACCCTTGGGCGCAGAGCCTGTGTCAGACTTGCTGTGGCTGTTCTTTCTTGGTGGTTTGTTCCTCTGTCTGGAACCACTGAGCTTTTGGCCTCTTGCTTTACAAAACTTACCCTTTCTATGTTTTTCTCTTAACAGGCAACCATTGGAATTGACTTCTTGTCAAAAACCATGTACTTGGAGGACCGTACGGTGAGCTCCTGATTTTAGAACAGGGAGGACGAGGGGGCCTCTGTTGGACTTATTTCTTGGAACTCTTAGCTGGGCACCCCAGACAGTGTTATACCATCCTGGGGGCTAGAGCTGGTGGTGCCGGCACTATAGGGCTGTTCCCAGCTCTGCACCAGGAGACGCTCACTTATCCCTCCAACCGATCCCTGCAGGTTCGACTGCAGCTCTGGGACACAGCAGGCCAGGAGCGGTTCCGCAGCCTGATCCCCAGCTATATCCGGGACTCCACAGTGGCTGTGGTGGTGTATGACATTACAAGTGAGTGGCGAGGGGCTGTGCTCAAAGCAAGGTCACTGTCAGTGATCCAAGGCCCAGGTGCGATCTGGCCAAGCCTGCATCTGTGTGCACATGCACACATGTGTCCCCCAAAACAGGAAGGCAGGTGCTCAGGGCGAGAGAGGGTGAGTCACCAAACCTGGGCTGGCTCTAGTCTTCGCCCCTCCCCTGTTCTGGCTGGGGCTGGGTGCTCAGCCTTGGGCAGGAGCAGCGGTGGTTGTCAGCTGGCTCCCAGCTCCTCACCAGACTCCCTGCAGGGCGGCTGCTGCCTGAGCGCCACTGTGGGGAGAATGCAGGCTCTGTGTTCCATGCTTTGTCCCCACTTCCCTGTGTCTGAGCTCAACCATGTCAGGTGCACTCCTTTTTCACTCTGTGCTCTGAGCCACCACAGCAGGTCTGACTCCTGGCCTCCAAAGCCAGTCAGGACTCCGTGGCCTTCCAGGCAGAATACCTCCTTCCTGAAGGGCAACTGGGCAGTGCAAGGACTCTTGGGCCCAGCTCCCCCTATGAGGCCCCAGCTTCCCCATCCTGGGAGTCAGAGTACCAGCTCCCCCACCCCCCCTGCTCCTGACCCACCCTGGGCCAGCCCTCACTTGCAGTTATCCTTACTCTCTGCCTCCAGATCTCAATTCCTTCCAGCAGACCTCTAAGTGGATCGATGACGTCAGGACAGAGAGGGGCAGTGACGTCATCATCATGCTGGTGGGCAACAAGACAGATCTGGCAGACAAGAGGTAGGCTCTGGGGCACAGAGATGCAGGGGGGCCCAGCTGCATCCCATTTCTGTATAGCTGCCTCTAACCTGTGGTTCTGGACACACAGGAAGCGATTCTGGCTTGTTGCTGTCCATAGGAACTCTAAGAATACCAGATAGGACACCCACACAGTCTGCGGGTATCTCAGCTCCGAGATCCATGTCCTCCACTGCCCAGGAACAGGGCACTGAGCACTCAGCATGCAACCCTGTGAGCCTGGCCCAGCCCCACAGTGCATGGTCTCAGATCCACACCGACCACCACTCAGAGCTGACAGAGTGGAAACTCTGGCCCTGGGGACTTCAGCTTGTGTTTCCTGCCCCTGCCCCCTGAATACCCGCACTGGCTGCGGCCTGTGCACACCCTGGGCCCAGGTGTGAGCTGGCAGAACATCTGAAACACAACCCTGTGCCCTGCAGGGCAGCCTGGTTTGTTGCTGGGTATGAAGTGAGTCTCCCTTGGGAGAGCCTTCTCCATGGCTTCCCCTGTGCACACAGCTGACCGTGGAGTCCTTCGTGGTGTTTGTCTGCTTTCCTCATGGACTCTGACTTGGACAGATAAAGCAAACAAAGCACATGGGCTTCCCGCAGTGTGTAAGCGTCTGCTTTGTGTGAAGCTCGCTCCTGCGGTGAGGAACATGGGCTCCGATCCCAGTTCCTTTACTAGGTAGTTCTGTGGCCTGGGGAGCATCATCATCATCATCATCATCTTTGTGTTTAGATCGAACCTGGAGCGTTTGCAGTGGACTGCATCCCCACTCCTCTTTAGATGTTTTCATTTTGAGAGAGTCATGCTAAATCATGAAGTTGCCTTGCCTGGGTTTGAACTTGTAATCTTCTGCCTCAGCCTCGAAGAGTGCTGGGATTTCAGAGTGCCACCATGCCCAGCATCGGGGAGTTCCTCTTCATTTTGGCAGTTTCACTGGGCAAAGGGGACTCACCATACCCCTCAGAGAGGGAGCATGTGGCTGTTACTCTAACGGCTCTGGAGAAGCTGCTCTGGCAGAGCCTGCTGCAGGGCTGCCTCTGAGCGTGGAAGCCACTATATGAGGAGTGAGGGAGGCTGGTGTCCCTGTGTCTGCTACCTGTTCCTCTGGGGGAGACTGTTGGAACCCTGGGAGGGAACCAGGCTTAGAGTGGTGCTTGGGACCAGCTCCCTCTGTCCAGCCGCTGTCCCTCCTCACCTCACATTACTTTCCTCCACTGCTGCCTGAAGTAGCTTCTCTGCAGAACTGATTTCCCTCTGCCCCTCATCTCCAGGCAGATAACTATCGAGGAAGGGGAGCAGCGTGCCAAAGAACTGAGTGTCATGTTCATTGAGACCAGCGCGAAGACTGGCTACAACGTGAAGCAGGTGAGGGCACACTTGGCCCTGGCCCTGCATGCCTGGGTCATGGAGGCCCCCGGGTGACTTCTGGGTGTTGTCACCCTCAGGTTAGGGCCCGCTCACCCTGGGCTGGGCTGGTGCAGCCAACTGGAGAACTCAGGTACCTGCCCCACTGGGGAAGGCACAAATGTCCAGAGCTGGAAAGTACAGGAAAGGAGGCCATCAGGACAGTGTGGGCCACGGCACCCCCCCAGCAGTGACCACTGACTCCTGAGTGCCTGCGGGAAGCCATAGTTCCTAGCATCTTGCCTCACTCTGGATGAGAGGTGCAGAAATCTAATCTCATCAGCATCCTGGGCTCATCCTTGGACTTGACAAGTGCTTGGGACCAAGGCGGGTAACTCAGGCTTGAGAAGAGAGCCTACCACAGTGGGGCTGAGCTCACGGGAGGGAAGGCAGCTGGGGCTTAGGCCAAAGCTCCGAGCACCGAGCTTGTGCAGATCCATACTCCGGTAGCCCAAAGATAGGTCTCAGCAGCTCAGCAGCTTGGAATACAGAAGTGACGTTTCCTGTGACTGGCCTGTGACCTGAGCAACGTCTTCAGTGACAGCTCTCGGAATCAGTGCCGTGACTTTCCCAATGATGGAAATCACAGATTTTTCTGATCGCCTCTTATCATTACTGGTTGAACTTCACACAAATCACTACTTTGGTATCATAGTAGGTACTAGACCTGCTGGCTCTTTCTGATTAATATGTCATAAAGAAAGCCAGGTGTCACTGTGTCACAAGTTTGCATCTTTAACTATTTGGAACTTAGTTCAGCACCAAATATTTTCCTTCAGAATTCCATATCAACTCTCTCACACATTACAAGGAGATCCTGGGTTTCACTAAACTACCAAAGGGGTCCTTGGCTTATGCCAAAGTGAAGATGACCTGGTGTTGAGATTGAGGAGGACTTGAGGAGGTGGTAAGAAGGGAGGCATTCTGGGAAGGTCAGCATGAGGAGCAGGGCCTGGCCGCGGGATGCTGTGGTGTGGGCAGGATGCCAAGCATGGCCCGGTGTGGTGCCCTTTCCACCCCCAGCGCCAGCACAACCTGTGAGCCCCTCTGGATACACTGATGGTTCACCCAGGTGGATGGTGCTGCTGGCAGTAAAGAGGGGCGGCAGGGGAGCTGGAAGGGACACCGGTGACATTAGGGAGACCCCGATCTCCTGGGACTCCATTTGCTCTGCCCTGTTGGAGTGCCCTCCCTACAGCTCCATCACCCCCTGCCACCCTCCGTGGGTGTCAGGTGGGACTGAGGTTGCTGTGCTGTCACCTGGGATGTGCAGGGGAGGCTGGGCTGAGGAAAAGTTGTGGGAAACAGAGCAGCCCCAGGCGGCCCAGAGTGAGAAGCATATGCCCAGCCCTAGGTCCGCCGGCCTCCCAGGGGAGTCCCAGAGAGGTCTGGAACCCGAGCAGTGGTTTCAGCGGAAAGTAAATGAGGTCAGTTCCATCCCACGGGGTTCAGAGGAGGAGTCTGTGCTGTAAGGCTGCTGCACCCACATGTGATCGCGTGCTTACAGGTACCCACACCTGACCCCAGGAAGGCCCTGCTGACTGCTGGCATGGCCCCTGATAGGCGCTGTGACCATCTGACAGGTAGAGTGGGGCCCCTGGGCTGGACATGGAGAAGAGTGCCCAGGCCTGCCATGTCCGCACCTCTGCAGCCTGCCTGGGGGTCCCACCCCTACGTTTTTCCTGCACAGACCCACATAAAATACCTCTTCACACCAACACTGACACACATTCCCCTTTTGCTTTTATGCACATGTACCACTCACAGCACATGCATTCTACACATACCCTACAAATAGCACATACACTTGCTCCACACAAACAATATAGTTCCCCCCCACGGTATCACGTCCACCCTCCCACGTCCCTCTTGACTGGCCCTGGCTCCAGTGGTTCCTGCAGAATCAGTGCCTGCAGACCGCAGGACTCTGGAGAGAGTCATCTATCCCAAAGGCGGGTCAGGTTGGCTTCCTGAGACCCGTCCCTGTGAGGGCAGCAGCAGAAGCTTACCCAAGGGCCTGAGTATGGGGGACTGGATTCTTTGCCTCAAAATAGGTCCCTCGCAGTCTCTACTGTGACCCACACTCAGGGCAGTGACCGTGTGAGCATCCTGTTAGGTGAGCAGTGAGGCTGCCAGGGCCCAGCTCTGAGAGGCACAGGTGGGAAAGGGTAGCGTAGAGGTTAGGGGTAACCCTGCCCGCCTGTGAGGGCACAGTTGGTGGCAGAGCAGATAAGGAGAGTGAGGGGGTAGACACATGGCAGGGTGGGGCTCACCCTTGATTTCCTCCTCTTGGCAGCTCTTCAGACGCGTGGCATCGGCTCTGCCTGGCATGGAGAATGTCCAGGAGAAGAGCAAAGAAGGGAGTATCCTTTTCCTTTGTCAGATGAGTGAAAAACGTGCGAGAAAAGCCATTCATTCACTTAGGATTACGGCTGGCCCGTCCTCCAGCCCCGTCCAGCTCTAGTCATCAGTGTCTCTTCTTCCACACCACTGAGGGCAGCTGGGGATGTGCATGCTGTGGGGCAGGGCAGGGAAGGAGGAGCTGTCACTCTGCCCTTCTTTGGTGAGCAATCTGAATTTTTCATGAGAACAGGTAAACTCTCCACCACAGGGAAGGCTCCTGTGCACCACGGAGCTGACTGCACCATGTGTCAGTCTACACGCTTCACACCCCCTTCCAGGGCCTGCCTGCTTCCTGTGCCCAGCCCACACTGCTCTGTGGGAATAGCCTTCCACATGACCCTGTGCAGTCCAATTCAGGCGCTGACACTGAGGTTCGAGGATGTTGCCTGATGTGCCTAGGGCCCCACAACAGGTCAGTTGGGAAGTTAGGGTTCATACCTGAGCTTGTTCCTCATCCGGCCCAGTTCCACCTGGGGAGACTGTCCCTCAAAGAGGACAAGATGAGAACTGCTTTGACTCCACGTAGTCAGACTCCCTTCCCTCAAGACTGAGCACTCAGGCCCCAGCCTGCATCCTTCCAAATGGGACGTGTCGCTGCACAGCAGCCTCCTTTCTTCCTCATTGGTCTCTTGAGGCCTGTCAGGTCACACCTGCAACAAGTCAGAGGGCAGTGCAAGAAGACAAAGGGCAGCCTCGGGCTGCTGAGGGTCGAGCAAGCAGCTGAACATTAGAAGCTGAAGAGAGTTGAGATCCTGGCTGCTCTTGTCCCTCCCCTCTGCGTGATATAGCCTAGGCCAGAGTGAGGACAGGCTCTGAATACTGGAGCCTCAGGGCCTACTGCGACCCAAAGAACAGGTTCCTCAGCAGTCTCAAGAGGTCAGACAGTGATTGGGGTATCCCCAAAGGACAGACAAGCAGAGGAGAATAAGTGTGAGGACTGTCTCCTGGTCAGTCAGGAGGCCATCAGGAGCCCCTCACTGTGGAACTCTCAGTGGAAGTGCTGGGCGCCACACCTTGGGAGAGAGCCCTCGTGGTGTTACCTGGCACACGCACCTCCTTTGAGGTGCCAGGAACATGGAAGGCAGCCCGCAGGGGATGATGAGAACAGGACCAAGGAGAGGAGGGGAGTTAAGGAGTCTGCACTCCTGCCAGAGGAAGAGGGATAGCAGGCAGCTGACCCCTCCTGCTCACTGTGAAGGTATGGGCCACTGTGTGGGGAGGGCAGTGTCCATTCTTCCACATAGTGTGTTGAGCATGTCAGCCACCTGTGGGTGACATGTGGGTGACTGTTTGGTCCCTGGGGAGAAAAGGTATTGAGGGCGCATAGCAAGCAGACTACAAGGACAAGGTCATCCTGCGTCCCTTTGCCTAGCAGTGGGATCCCCATCTGGTAGACCCAGCTCCCCCTCACACTGTCCGGAAGCCCACTGACATGGCCTTCTCCAAGACGGGCTGGACCAGCCTTGGACGACAGGTCCCAAAGGGGCCGGTGGAGGTCGCATTCATTCTGGCTTAGCCCGAGTGGGGGCCAGTGCCGCTGCTTACTAATGGTCGGAAGCAGCTGTTCTGAAGATGTGCGCGGTACTCTGGGGTTACGTCTGAATGGTCTCAACAGCGAGACCAACCAAACACTGTCGTACCTTGTGATGTACGAGACGGTCACACTCGGCCTTATCCACTCTGTGAGGACCTGGCGAGTGTGTGGGCTAGAGTTTCTGCCTTCTGCTTGTAGGCGCAGTTGAGGGGCTGTTGCACCTCTGCCTCCCTCCCATGACAGAAGGCCTCCCCGGGGCTGGCCAGCTAGTCTTTCTGAACAGAAATCCTGCACCCATTTGCCCTCTGCTCTCCCAAGAAGGGGCCCTATAGTGTAAGAGCCACAATCCCTTTGCTGGACACACAGTCAAGGCCCCTTTGATTTCTGCCCAAACAGTAGCCTCTGCTCAGCCCTGGGCTCTTCCTGAGCAAGGCTGCCATATGCAAAGGAATGGCAGTAACTCTTGCATGTGTGACATGGGCCTAAGGAGAAAGGACAGTAATACCAAGGCCTCCAGCTGGTAGAGCTCACAGACTTGGTACCAAGGCCAGATATCCACTCCCTGCAGTCATAGAACTCTAACAGAGCCCTGAGGTGCTTTAAGTTTCCAGATGGGATTGTGCTGACAGTGGAGTCGAGCTCCCACCATGCCGGCCATTGGGTCAGTGTCACAGCAGGCGTCTAGGCCCCAGTCACCATTACAGGAGCCGAAGGATAGAAGCAGTAGGCCTTGAGTGCTGTCTGTGAGCCCAAGGGACGAGGTCAACTCACTTTGCTCTGCCCAAAGGAAAGCATGCGGCCGACCTCTGAGACCTGTGGGGAACACCCACCGGAGCTTTCTCACTTGTTCACCCCTGTCCTTGACCATCTCTGAGCAACCCTGAACAGTGTAAGTCAGTGTGTGTGGCTTGTAAGGAAAGGTGTGTGTGAAAGCTCCTGGCAAATGATCTGAATGATAGATAGTGTTTTAAATCCATTCTAAAGGTATCTACAGAATTGTTTTCCAGGAACCTGGGCGATGGGGCTGTCCAAAAGAGAACTTGTTAAAAATATACGTCCTGGGCCCATCCCCAAATCTAAGGCAGGGCTTGGGACAAGGAGATTGTCTGGGGACAAGGAGAAATTTCAGGAGATTTTTTGATGTAGCCTGAGAGTGTTAAGCACTATACAAGAGTATTTTGGATTGCGTTGTACATGCGATAATTTATTTTTAATGGCAGTCAGGTAACCTCCACATTGGGCACCACAGTGCTGTGACAGTCACCAGCCTTTCAGCTAGACTATGGTTCTCAACCGCAACTGACAGTACCCTTCCCCACAGAGGACGTGGGCAACCTCTGCAGACATGTTTGATCGTCCTAGAATTGGGGGAGGGGAACCAGTGCTGTAGAATCTCGTGGGTAGAGATCAAGTATGCTATTTAATGGCCTCCCTGCACGGGACAGCTCTCAGAAAGAATTAGTTGGCACAAAACATCAGTAGTGTTGAGGTTAAGAAATCAGCCAGATCCTTGAAAAGTGTAATTCCAGGCTGCAAGGAGGGTAGCTCAGCAGTAGAGCATGTCCGTAGCAGGTGTGAGTTCTTACCATGTTCAAGGAATAAATTTGGTCCCCAGCCCGATATAATTAAAAGCACAATTCTGGGGTCAGATTGCCTTGCATTTGTACTGTCCCCTTGGCCTCCTTGCTGGACAGTGCACATTTTACTCACAGATGTGATGTGCGGTGTCAGCACAGTGGGACTCTGTCTTACACATGAGCCCTGACCAAAGACCGAGAACAAGTTTAAGGGTGGAACTGCCTGGGTGTGGGGAGGGGACAGTGCACAAAGGAAAGAGAAGGTAAAGGGTGTTTCCAAAATGGAAGATCATGTTGCTGAAGCCTCAGTGTGATTGTATGAACCACAGTCTACTGACTTTTAGGAAGGCTTATGCACCAGAGTGAGAAATCTGTGGAGGGGGTATTTCTGCACCAGGTTAGGGCATAATGTCACGAGAGCTGCCTTTGCAGAGCCACTGTGCCAAGAGATAGGGCTACATAGGCTCAGGGAGCATGTGGAGAAGACCAGAAGCTCTAGAGAGACCTTTGCCAGGGCTGGAAGTACAGTCAGGGACCAGAGCCATTGACCCACAGCTGGCAGACAGCAGCAACAGAGCGTTCTTGGCATTGCATTTACAAAAGCACTAGGGAGTGGAGGAGTAGGACCACTTGTCTAGAGTGGAGAGAACCTGGCCAGTTTGTAGTGGGAGGTGGAAAGAAAGGCACTTGTTTATTGCCTATTTATTCACTCATATTCCACCATGGTATAAAAAGTATCTATGTATAAATGTACACATACATACACACACAGTCAAGATAAAATTGTGTGTCTCTGTGTGTACAGAGACACACAAGGAGAAGCAAAGCCATACCCAAAATACATTCCCTCCTATGTGCTTTTTAGAGGTGGCTAAGATACTAGTTCTGAGTTTCCTAATAGCCAAGGCAAGGAGGAACAATGTAGACTTCAGGAGATGCGTATCTTTTCATGTCAGTTTAAGCCAAAAGAAGCTCTCCTAGATTCTCAAATAGCGGACACCAAAATATCCCTGGGATGTCAACAACAAGCCCTCTGGGAGCATTTGTCCCACCACCCCACCCTCCACCCTGTCTGCATAAAGCCCAGTGCTGGAAGTGATTTCGTGCAGTACACAAAGTTAGTCCTCAAGTGCAGTTAGAAAGTGGTCAGCGCAAAGCTGAGTCTCAGTGTGTGTCTGTGACCTGGTGAGGAGGCGGCGGGAGCAGTGTGGCCTCCAAGGGTGCAGATAAAGAGAGCTATGGACATGCTCAGGGTGAAGCAGCACACACTGAGGCGAGCCAGAGGATGTGATGTTCCTGCTGCCAGCCGGGGCGCTGCTCACTTTCCCTTGTGCTGTGAGATGGGCACACCCACACCTGACCCCCTGCCATAAGGTCTAAGTAGTAGCTGTGCCCTGGCCTTTGAGTCCTGGTCACCAGGAAAGGCTTCTGACTGGGGGCTCCCTGACCTGTGTTGTCCACGGTGACTCCACGTCAGAGCCCAGGACGAGCTTTGGTTGGGGTGGACAAGGGTTGGGAGATGATGGGAAGAGAAGAGCAGGAGGCGGTGAGCACACCCTTCTATACCAGCCCTGCAGAGCTGAGTCCCTGGGTGTTTACAGAATGGCAGAGCCACGGTTGAGGGCTCACAGGGCAGGCCCCAGGCAGGCACGCAGTGGGCAGCCTCTCTGAGAGTCGTCTTCCTTAGCCCCGCCTCCTGCAGTGATCGACATCAAGCTGGACAAGCCCCAGGAGCCCCCGGCCAGCGAGGGCGGCTGCTCCTGCTAATGCAGAGCCCGACCCGCGGCTTCCTACACACTACTCGCTTGTTGTGTTGCTTCCTATTGGTTAGCTTCCTAACGGGGGTGGGAAACAAGTTTACCAAGATGGGAGGATTTTTCTTTTCTCTCTTGTCTCTAGGAGTAGGGTGGGGTAGGGAGGGAGGCTGGGCATCAGGGATCACATCACTCTTAACAGCTGTTACTTAAACAACTATTTTTTGGTTTGGTTGTAATATATTGTACTTTATTAAGATTGCCAAAAACTGTTAAAATTTAAAAAAAATTTAAATCATGTGTATACAACTTTTTGCCAGATAAAAATGTAGTCATTTTTATTTGAAAGATGTGCATTTTGTTTTTGTATATTTGTAAACTTACAGAGAACCTTTTCCACACCCCCCTCCTTCCTGTTCTCTTTGAACTGCTCATCACCTTTGCCTTCCTCCCACCCCAGCCCAATAAATCAAAGCAATTAACTGGGCAACATAATTAGGCTCCACGCCAGGCCGTCGGCCCAGACCAACCAACCAGGCCCCATCATCCAGGCCCGTGAATGGTGAAATCAAACATTGGTTCAACAAAACAGCCTCCAGAGAGGCAGTTCTGCTCAGGCCTTCCACGGGCAGTGCGGCACATCAGCATTAGCAGCCCTGAGCTCAAAGGCCTCGCATTGTGTAGAAAGCCCCAGCAGGCCCTGGAGGACGGCTTCTGCCTCTCTTCTTCCTCCCCTAAAAGTCCTGAAGTGGGTGGAAGGCAGAGGCACCTGCGGTTCTCTGTGCCTGCTCCGTGATGGCAGAGTAGGAGGTCACGGGAAGGATGGTGTGCTGTTGGCAACTGCAGGCTGTGGTAATATGTGACTTATAGGTTGTCCAGTGTCAACACACACAGCTGGGTTGACTTAGGAATTCAGTATCACCCTGAAGTTCTCCTCCTGGCATGCCGGGTGCTGGAGCCTGTGCCACATGTTAATGGTCTCTCTGTGGCCAGGAAAGGGACGATGTCTGTAGAACTGCTGCCTCGAAAGACACATATTCCCAGATCCTCAGTTGCCAGTCCTGCTGAGTAGTGTTGTAGAGAAGGGCACATCCAATTTCTCAGTATATTTTCAGTCACTGTCATGGTGCAGTTGAAATCTTTGTGCGCGTACCTTTGTGGACATTGTGGCTACTGTGGGCACCTGGAAGTAGATCTAAGTTGGGGTTTCCAGAAGGCTGCACAGAGTACTGGGTTCTGCCCAGAGAAAGTCACCTTGCCCCACCGACTCCTTCCTGAGAATGGCTTAACCCTGAGAACCTGTCACATCCCTGAGGAGAACCTTCCCTTCTGTGTAATGTAACTTGGCCAGCATTCCAAATTGAGCCAGACTCTCCGCCCCGAGGCCTGCACAAAGTCTGGCAGAGGGCTGTGACTGACCAAAACGTAACCCCTTCCTGCGCACTGGCCTTGGCTCTTCCTTCAGGCTGCCCAGGGTATGTCATGTATGGCTACAGTACCTTCTGAGATGTGGCAGGATGAATTCCTCCTTAAGTCAAGATTGTTAGAATGGATTTTGGAACTTGTCAGAAAATAATCTAACATGGCAGCCAGTAAGTGGCAGAGCCAATGTTTGTGCAGGAGGCTTGCCATACGCCTTTAGCCTAGGTGATTACGTGTCAGAGCTGATCTCTAGAGAGGAATTTATCTTCAGGTGAAGAGGAAAGGAAACAGGATCCCAGTGGGCACCTCCTCTAGAAGGCAAGGACCAATGTACAAGCGTAATTTAATGTCATGTGTTTAGTTTTTATATGTGTGTACATAATTATATATAGAGATAGACTTGTGTATACACCTTCCACAAACACATCTTCACACAGAGATACATGTGCTCAATGTATATTCTTGTCTTTCCTACCCTCAAGTTGGAACTTGCATTGTGAACAGTTTTGGAAATTCAAAAGTACTGCAACGTGTTGAACTAAGAAATACTCAATATTGTCAAATAATTTGTGATTGTCTTGCCATCAATAAAGTAATGCATAGGTGTGTTAAACTACAGACAAAGTAGCCCCCAGAAGTATCTCCACCACCTCTCTATGTACTTATA